>JASGXE010009408.1:0-24459 GCA_030068105.1 Sinentomon sp. SZTP_YWyxl
CGTGTTGGGCAGCCAATTCGCGCAAACTCGACCGTCGGCATCGGTTGAAAATGCACGTCAAAGCAAATGTTCGTCAAAGCGGAGGAAGGGCGATCCAGCAAACTCTTGTTTCGTCACAATCGGTTGAGCGGTTTTCAAATGGTATTCAATTGAAATTTTGCGTTTTTTTGTTTTGTTTCTCATCCTTTTGTTCGGTATCGGATCAGATTTACTCTGTTCTACAGGTTTTCATGCCGCAATCATCAAATGTGAACAGCAGCGGTTCATCATACACCAGGGAAGGGAGGGGAAGGGATGGGAAGGAAACGCGACCGTCGGCTGCATCATCAAAAGGAGGGGTAAAGGAAAAAGGAGGGGTCACAAGCGCTTTTCGCCGTGGACAAATTAAAGAGAGCTGAGTGCAAGAAACTTTAATATCTGCTCCTGCGATTTTCCATTTATACCCATTGTTCAACATTTGTCATTTTTCTGTTTTCACTTTGCTCCCTTTTTTGTTTGTCCAAGGCGTTTTGTGGCCATAAGGGCTAGTCTTTATGCATTGGAAGTGTTTGATATTGTTCAAAAACTGTTCAATTTTGATAATAGCAACCAAAATGAAAAGAAATCACAAAATCAGCCGGGTAGGGTGAAAAATAATGTGTGTTTCTCTGGATTTTTCCATTTTCGGATTGTGATTCCGGCAGGAGCGAATATCGCGTTTTCCAAAAATTTCGGCGAAATGGTTTTAAAACTGAACCAGAAATTTCGGGCTTGAATGGTCATATTAACCCTTGGATGTAAAGAAGGCTGGAAAGCTGACACAAAGTATGACTCCTTACCTAGCCGTTTGGCTAGAAAAGAATTGATGGATTACACTAGCCCTTCAGCAAACATATTCGTAGATGCGCCATTCGTCGAATAGTGCAGCCTATCCCTAAAAATTACAGAGGCCTGTAAGACCCCAAGTTGAGGAAGTTTACAAGGTTCTGACAGCATATCTGAGTGAGTCATTCAGCCTTGCGATTTTGTCTGAAAGCTCAGCTTGCAGGCCTCCGCAAGCCTGGTATCTGTGGACTTCTCCAGGCTTATCCCGAAGATATACCAGCAAAAGTCAATAAGCTTAAAGTGGCAGTCAGATCAGATCTCCGATGAGTCATGGGCCGAAAAAAGAACACATATCTGCCACAGAATGGTGTTGCACATTAAGTTCCCCCGATGACTAAATTATAAAGAAGTGCCTTACGCCAACCAGGGAGGCAGCTGAAGCAGTTCCGGAATAACAGGTGTGCGTCCGGAATAGTGAGGTAACAGAAACGATGATACCTATTAAAAGGTTTTCATCCAAAAAAAAACAATAATTAAAGTGCGCCGGTCCTTGCCAAAATCACGAAAGATGAAACAGACCAAGGAACCTGGCGTAAAATACATGCAAAAGAACCTGAACTGAACATGAACGAATCAAACATTGGTTGACTACGAAGTCCAATTCAGTCGGCGGATGCTCATTCGAATCGGAACGGTAAGTAGGGAGGAAGGGACCGTAGCACACGAATTTGCCACGTTGCACACGTTGCACAGCATAAACGATATTTAGACCAACAAACGAGGTCGTCGTTATTCAAGAATTATTTACAAACACAAATTCAATTGAAATGTTAATTCAGTGGCGGTAACACAGGCCAAACACCGTCAGTTCGTGAAATAATTGCGTGATTGGAAAAGAAAAATAGAGATCAGAACAATTATTGAGCCCAAAGAACCGAAATAGGCCTACGGTACTGGGGAAAACCTGTAGGTCTGTACCTGCCACCTACTTGCCTACCTTGGCCTAGCGTCGTTGGCTACATCATGCATATCTATTCATAACTTACCGTGAGCCAATGTTAGCTGACTTATAGCCTAATCATCAGTAGCAAAACGATCCACAGAAAAGCTCATGAGCTCAGATAGAATCCTGAGTTTATTCCAGAGAAATATGCTCCGGTTGAGAAAGGAGAGTCCATAAACGTTTTTGCACATCATGCGGGGGTATAAATGACACTAATTTGTTGGGTGAAAGCACCAATGAGTGGTCACGCCGACCACCAATCTGAAGGATGCACCTCCCTGAACATGAAATTTCCATGAATCTGCCTACGCGTGGCAAGGGTTTCCAAACCACGCTCCCTCCAAGGACCAAAAACCAATAAATGCAGGAAAATGGCAAATGGAATTCAGCTGAACATCCTTCCCGGACACCTATTTAAGAAATGCATACCGTTTTGGGCACTTTTCCATCTAACCACATGTTAAAGTTCTGGCGCCCCAAAAACGGAAAAAACGGTTGAAACAAAGAAAAAAGGTGAGGTTAGGTTAGGTCACGTCAGGGTAGGTTAAGTAGGTTAGACAGGTTAGGTTTGGTTAGATTAGCTTTATGTTTCACTTTCTCGTCACGCGCAAAATCGGGATATGCCCAAATCAGTAGGCATTTCTTAAATACGCATCCCGGATAAAGATTTGAAAAAAAAACGCGAAAAGGAGTGTGGTTGCAGTTCTTGGCTCCACACTTCATCTGGATGAGGCACTCAATTCAAAGACATATTTTTGTCACAGCCAGCAGTGCATTGAAAACAAGAAACATTGGGCGGTCTGCGGCCGAACGCCCCGCAATTTCGTGATCGTATTTTCGTATTTTCGTGTAAGTATTTTTGTCACAGCAAGCAGTGGATTGACAGCAAGATGCATTGGGCGGCCGATCCCATACCACTACATGTGGAAGCACTCAATTTCGTGAACGTATTTTCATGGACGTATTTTTGTCACAGCAAGCATTGGTTTGACAACAATTTAGTGAACGTATTTTCGTGTACGTACTGTTTTTAACAGCAAGCAGTGATTTGACAACAAGAAGCATTAGGCGGGCGATCACGCCACTACATGTGGAAGCACTCAATTCAGTGACCGTATTTTCGTGGACGCACTATCTTTTAACAGCAAGCAGTGAATTGACAACAAAGAAGGATTGGGCGGCCGAACACCGCATTACATGAGGAAGCACTCAATTTCGTGAACGTATTTTCGTGGATGTATTTTCGTGGACGTATTTTTGTCACAGCAAGTAACATGGAGCATTGGGCGGATGCCAAGAGTGGCTCAACCACAACCGATTGTCCGTGAGGCGGGCGGGTTGGGTCAGGTTCAGTTACTGAAAAAAAGCGAAGGAAAACCTCAAGTCACGTGCGCGAACATGGGTGCCTGCCACTTGGAGATTGTGAGGAATTCGAACTATCGCCAGTTGAGCTTCCGACACATTCAAAAATGCATTCCGGGAGGAAAAACTCGCGCCGAAACTTCATCAGAGATTGCAATTGACGGCATTGCTTGCGGAGCGCAACAAAACTCACGAATGCCACAATGGACAAAACAATCCCTGTATTATCATGCCTATTTTTATCCCATCCTGCTATCGCCGAAACAACGGTACGATAAAGAGACCTGTTGACGCGTGCTGTTAAAAAAGATTGGGCTCTTCCGAGTAAGTTATAAATTTACGCTTATCAGAATAAATTGACTGGACAGTTTGTCATTTTCAGCCATAAATAGAATTTTTCAAAAGGTCAAGATCTGACGAGACCGCCACTGCCCTGTGTCACGGATAAATAAAGTTTTGTTGGTGAGATGCAGGATTCGTGTGTTTATAGATAAGCCATTTGAACTATGACAAGATGGCAACGACGTATGTATTATACGATGCCTTTCAAAAGTATAATATCGGACCACAGGAAATCTAAATAATGCAGCTTCATTGCACCGGGCAATAGAATTTCAGATGTCGTGTATGGGCTTTGAAGCAAAATGCAAACGAAAGCGTTTTGCGCACATTGAAGAAAGGGAATTCCATTTCCCCGTGCTTGAAGAGCCAAAAAATTCAAATGGCTGGCACTTTTGAAAGATTCTGTGCAACTGGGCCGCAGTCAGGCCCCAGTAAAGTGGCCCTCCTGCGGATTTCACAGGAAAGGCCTGTCAGTTCAAGTGGTAGAAGTTCTGCTCGCTGACAAGTGACATCGTCAGTGATTCCATATTAACAATTAGCTGATTGTTGATCAGGATCTGTTGCTTGCTAAGCAAGCCCCCACAATTCACCTCCAGCAAGGAACGGAACGCACGAAGAAAGTGTCACAGTGGAACGTTTTGGTGTTGTTTGGCCAATAAGCCAAACAAAATGAGTTTGAAATAGCAGAAAGGGTGGACCACTTCGGACACCTTGTGCATTTGTCATTCTGGCGGGTCCTTTGAAGAGATTGATTAGATTGATAATATGCCAGCGATTCTGCCTTTGTTGGGGTTTTCACAAGTTTGTGCCCCATCTTTAAAATATCTTCCTGTTTTTGGAATCACAGGCTGCATACATTTCCATTACCGTAATTTAAAATTGACAAGGACTTTGAAACATGTTGCTAGCTGAACAGCCTCCTGCTTCTAGAATGCCAAAACATCGGTTGAAGCTGTTCTTCGGGGGGCAGTTTGAGTGTTACAGTGTTTTCCTTTCTTATACACTGACTGTTCAGGATGGATATTTATCGGTGGGACAGTTTGAACTGCCCCTCCCACAATTTTTGATATCTTCAAAGAAATTCCGCAGGATGTCCATGGACATCCTGCGGAGCGACCGGTTCAGGTAGGGTTTTTGCAAAACGCCTACCTGAACTGGTCACTCCGGTTTGTGGCATCTGCAACTGATCTAGGATCATGCTCAATTCGGTTTTTCACACCACTACCTTCTTTCAGAGACAGGACAGGACTGGGACAGAATGCACTGAGGCAGAATTGGACTGTGGCAGAATTGGACTGTGGCAGAATTGGACTGTGGCAGAATTGGACTATGGCAGAATTTTTGTCGGTCTCTGTCCACTTCTGCCTCAGTCCACTTATGCCCCATAGTCTACTTCTGCCTCAGTTAATTTCTGCCTCAGTCCACGACTGCCTCAGTCCACTTCTGCCTCAGACCATCACTCGCCCCAGTCCACTTTTGCGGTCTACTCTTGTCAACGTCTGGCTCAATTCACTTCTATCTCAGTCCGCTTCTGCCTCAGACCACTTCTGCCTCAGTCCATTTCTGCCTCAGACCACATCTGACTTTTCTTTTTCGAGTGCCGAACAGCTGGACTGCACTCAGCATTTCTTTTTTTCACTTTTTAAATTTTGTGAACCTTCGCTCGTTTTTGGTGTCTTGTGTTTTGAGAAATTATTTTGCGTTTTTTCTTCATTTCTTTCTTTCAACAGCATTTCGTCCGACTTATGCCTTTTTACGCCGAATGGCTTTTGTCACCCCTGACTTACTGCTCAGTCTGCAGTACACTTCAGAAACTCAAAAAGAACATGAAATTCACTTGCGGGTCAGTTTAAAGCATGTACGTAAAAAGGTATTATTTTATGCTGAGCCAGAATCTTTCCACATGTGGCAAACACTTTAAGCATCCATGGGGCAAAGTTACACCTTGAAACCGAATGTTGACTAGACACTCCACGGCCTTATCCGAGTGTGTAGACAGGCACTATTCACTTATTCTCAAACGGGGGTGTTTATGAGTGTTTGTCAAACTTTTCTCTGATGTTCAGTTGGGCAAATAGGCGAATCATGATCATCTCCGTTTCCTCTTTATTTGAAGTTTTAATGACAAAAAGATCCATTTTCGTTCTTCAGATTTGAGATAGGCCTACCGATCATTTTAACCTCCATAACCAGATCATTTTAACTCTGATAGGATCTACAGAAAGTCACAGTCCAACACCAAAGATTAGTGCGATTTTGGTGTTGTTTTATGTTGTCAGATGAAAGAATAAGTTGTCAAAATGGAAGAATTATTGGTCTTAATCCGCAGATTTAATTTTCACCTTGAACACATTCTTTGAGGGTGTGAATATCACTGAGGCCTACTCGTAAATATAAAACACAAATGAAAACTGTTAAACTGAAAAACGTCAGAAGAATAAGCCAAAAGAAATCACAAAACGATAAAACACTGTCGAACTGCCGAATTGAAAAAATCTCCCAACTGGCATACGGTTCATGCCACGACATTCATAGGTACCTACATTGGTGGTATATTTTTTTCAAAATTAGGCAACCTCCACCGCGGCGGCCACCCCTCCTGTAACATCTGTGGACACAAAAGTTTGCTGGAAAAATTTCAAGGTCATTAACATCCGGGTGCAGCCATGATTCAGTGAGTAAGACAAAACAAATTGCCTTGGATTCAATGAACTCTAAAAGTTCTGCTCTAAGATGCAATGGGAGAATCGATCTGGCATTTACCAACAGGAGCCTGACTGACTACGTTGAAACTTTTATTTCATTTGATTTGGATTGCATCAGAAGTCAGGAGGAGGTCTTTCACAATTAGAACCTTCTCAAGTGCGAACTGTTCGAAGGCCCATGATGCAGGTGGACTCTGCACCGTTAGATTGCTTTTTTAAGACACACTGATCTTAAATTTTGGTTTAAGCTTTGATTTCAATATCATAACTATAAGTTTTCTTTTGTGATCTTATTCATTTGGACAAGTTTAAAAAGCAGGCAATGTTGAGTTCTCCAGGACCATAAGAAAAATGTTTCCGCGTGTTTAGATGGAGAGAGGGAGGATGCCATTGTGTAAACAGTTTCAAAATCAACGTAATTGTACCTAATAGCGGCCAGAAACTGAACTCCACGGAAAAAATTTATGTCAAGCATAAAAAAACAACTTACTTCCGTCATCTACTCCTATACATATATGATTTTTTAAGAAACATGTGCTTTTTAGCATTGCCCTGAAGGAATGTTGTTTTAAAAGAAATAGGTACGTGCATAACGCAGAGAAGGTACTGCAAGAGGGGCATCAGATGTAGGAACATAACTTTGTAAGGTTAACATAAATTTTGGGCTTTGAGTTCAGTTTCTGGCCGCTGTCACATTAACGTTGTTTCAAAACTGTTTAGCCGGCTTCACTCGACGATTGCAGAAAGTTACATTGTAAAAATGGCATAAACATCATCAAACAGTTACACAATTGCAAAAACGTTGCATCATTTGAGCGCCTCAATAATAGGTCTGTTTTAATTTCAAAAGGTCTGCATGTGATAAGACTTTTAATTTAATTTAATTTAATTTAATTTAATTTAATTTAATTTAATTTAATTTAATTTAATTTTAATTTAATTTATTTAATTTAATTTAATTTAATTTAATTTCAAACAATACTGCACCAAAGAATATTGGGGGCAGGGAGCACACCGCTCCAAAGTACCTACACATCCGTTTAAAACATCGTCAAATTGAATAAAAACAAAACAAAAACAAAAGTTCTCCAATTAAAAACAAATGGAAGCAGATGAATACGGCGTGAAACACAGGAGAAATCGCTCCCGTAACGGTGATGCACATAATTTAAATGAATGGGAGAGAAATCCGAAATGACTCTTTTTTGCGGGAAGTGCCTCAGGAGTGCTTTGGAAACAACCGAGATGGAACGTCAAGGGAATTCCATTCTCTTATTGTTTTTGGAAAAAATGAATTCAGAAGAAAATTGTGCCTGGGTGTTGATATGAAAAACAAACCCGTGGTCGGAACGGCGTTGAACAGACTTCAGGCAATAGCAGAAAGGAAGCGAAACAGGGCATTTTTGAAAAACAAGGTCAGAAAAAATTTTTAGCCGGCGGTTGCGTCGCCTATCACGAAGAGGTTCAAGTTGAAGGTCAGATAGGAGAGCTGACACAGAGGCACAGCGACGGAAGTTCCCGGAGATAACTCTGGCAGCACGTCTCTGGGTAGTTTCTAAAAGATGAATCTCTGAAGCAAGCATCGGGTCCCATGCTGCGCACGCGTATTCCAGCACTGGTAGCACAAAGGACACATAGGCCTTTCTTCTAGCTGCAGGTGTTGAGTACTTAAGATTCCTTTGGATGAAGCCCACAAGTCGACTCGCTCTTAGGCAGTCGAACGAATATGGTCACCCCAACTGAGGTCAGCTCTAAGGATTACTCCTAAGTATTTATAGGCGGGAACACTTTCTAGTGAGTCCCAGATAGGCAATAGCAGGGAATCATGTATGGGGGAGGGTTAACACCTCGGGAAAAGGACATTGTTTTGCATTTGTTAGGATTCAATCTCATTCCCCAGGTATCGCACCACTCAGAAATGCGGCAAAGATCGTCAGACAGTGTTTGGATATCAGCAGATTTTTTGATCGCTCTGTAAATTACGATATCATCGGCGAATAGGCGAATGCAAGATCCCAGACCCTCAGTTACGTCATTCACGTAAATTAAGAAAAGAATCGGACCAAGTACGCTACCCTGTGGGACCCCTGAAGGGACAGGGCGAGGTGTAGAGAGTAATCCATTTACGGACACTTGCTGGGTGCGATGAGAAAGGAAAGATGAAACGAGTTGTACAGTTACAGCAGGGAAATTAAGAGAAATAAGTTTGCTTATCAATTTGTTATGAGGCACGAGGTCAAAAGCCTTAGAGAAATCAAGAAACATTGCATGCACTGGGTAACCCGCATCCAGGGATCTGGAAATATCGTCGACCAAATAAATAAGCTGCAATTCGCAGGACAAGTTTTTCCGAAAACCAAACTGATTTGTGTGCAAGATGTTGTTCTCAGCAATGTGACTTAAAAGGTGGCTAACAAGTACTTTCTCAAATAGTTTTGATGCCAACTTTTCCAACTGATAACTTGAGAGGATCAGTTGTTGAATAACAAAGTTGTTGAGTGTACTTAGATTGCGAAAAAAACCTTACCATTTTTTGCAAGAAGGTCACAGGATTACAGTATCTACAACGTCGAAGAATAAATCACCAAAAATGGAACAATTGGGCATGCGCTGATGGTCTGAACTGAAATTTATCAAGTATCATTTTCAAATATCTACAGTTCGGAAATTATGAAGCAGTGCCTCATGTTTGTAAGGTGCTCAAGTGATGTAACTTTTTTGCAATGTCGATTGTACAAAATAAAATGGGATCATGCTTCCATCATATCAAGTGCCTGGGAAGATAATTCTGCGAGGGATTTTTAGGAAAATGCCTTTACAAACCCTGCAAATTGCAACTTGTCTAACCTTCAACAAATAGATAAAGGTATACCGATCACGAAACTGACAAGGCGAATTTGATGAACGAAAGAATAAAGGTGTTATGGAGGTGCAGCATATTCCATGCAGTGCAGATACCCCGCAATCTCAAAGAGATTCTCTTGTTCTATTCACCAGACAATGATCAAGCTCTTGCAGAAACAAAAGAGTTACTCGGTGTGGTGATTTTTCAAAGTTTTATTTAGAAATTTCTATTCGACAAATCACAAACAAAACAAAACAAAAAGTCGTATATTTGCATCAGTCGCGACAGTTTCTTTACAAGGCTTGCTCAGTTGCGATATATATTGACTGAACACGTGGGTTTTTGCAAATAAAGTATCAAAGAAGAACGAGTACGAAATCAATCACACAGCCATGAATAATTATTATCGTGAGTTCTCAAAAGCCGGTTTTCCACTTTCAATAACAACAGGCGAAACGAAGCTTGAAGTTTGCGTCTTGATGAGGAAGAAAACTTGTTGAAAACATGTTTACGACAAAAGCTTGACGAATTCTGGAATAAAATAAAATCAAGATCTTTTGAAATCAAGATCAAGATCAAAATTTGTAAAGCTTTTGTGCAATTAAAAATTATTGATGGACTACATTTCCCTTCATTTCTTCATGACAAAGAAAATTTGACATGGTATCCACAAAATTGGCATTTTTGATTCAAAACAAGAACGGAAGATCAACAAACTTTTTTCTGCTGTACGTGTACAGGGTGGCCCAAAAAAAACTGGTCAGTCATTTTTTTCAAAATTCCGTTTCCTCACAGCGACCGGATGTCACCACCGTCTTGCCTCTGGCTGCTAGAGTTTCGCGGAGCAAGGTTAGTCTCAGAGGTGTCAACGTTTGGGCCGGAATCTGGTCGCAAGGTATTATCGGACCCTATTTTCTGGAGGAGACATTAACAGGGCCAAGACACTTTGAACTTCCGCAGGAGAGCATTTTGTCGGAAATGGCTGAAAAGTGCGAACATGAGATCATCTTTCAATTGGATGGGGCCCCTGCTCAATTGGAAGAGAAGGATAGATAGCGCGGCCTCCAAGGTCCCCGGATCTAACTCCATGCGACTTCAGTGTATGGGGAAGTGTTCGCGACCAATGTACACGGAGCCGCCTGAAGATCTACTCTTGTTAAATGTGGCGATTGAACATGCCTTCGAAATGTTCACGCCTGAGCGATGTACCAAGATTTAGCGAAGCGTGATCCTGACTGCAACTCAGCAGGCGGCCTGCAATTTGAACATTTGCACATATGGTTATCACTTTGTAACCCCATGTTTCGTTTTATCGATAAACACAAGCCATTCATAACTGCCATTCAAACTTTCAGAGGGTGTTGTTGAAATGTGCATGAAGGAAAAACCAAATGGGAGGGCAAGATGGCAGAAAAGCGATCACTGTGCGTAGAAACATGGGTTGAAAAAGTTTACCAGCTCGTAATGTAAAGGATGAACCAAAGGAATGTGGCCTTCTCGGATCCGAAAGCCACTTGGGCCGCAGGAACTGTTCCCATTACCATCTGGTCCGAACGAAGCCTGCCGGGCCCTCCCATATGAAAAGTGACACCCAAGCAACTTTTCCCTTTTTCTGGTCCCATTATAATTTGGTCTTACCGTAAACTTGTCCTGCTGATATTTAGTCCATGCACCGAAATCCACTCCTGGTGATACCTGATCCCGTTACGTACCAGGTTAAGCTGATGTTTAATCCTGGCGTTGTGTTGTACTACTGATACTGGGATCTACCGTTACTTGATTCTACAGACATTATTTTCGTTCTACCGTGACCGAGTTCCTGCTGAGAAGTGGCCCTACTCCTTCAGATACCTGATCCTCTACCAAAACCTAGACCTACTGTTGTTTGGACCGAATGATAGGTATTTCACTCAACATTTTTAGACGCCAAAGAAAAGTTGGACCAGGTGGAAGAAGGACCACGCATACAGACCACGGCGTGATTAAATATCAGGAGTAGCAGTTGCCCCAGCCACATAGTGCCCCAGCACTATGCCATACTTCCAGAAGAAGTTTCAAAATATCCTTGAGATCGCCTATAGAGTCCCATATGTGAAATCCCCCCCCAAAAAAAATACAAGCGGCATTAAATGATTTCACAAAAAGAGCATACTTGCGATGTAAGGAGGGGATGGGTCGTTTCGTGATTAGTTTCTGAGCCAAAACCTGTCTGTGACCAACCTTCGTAATCTATTCGTCCGTCTTTATCAAAATCTGCCATGTTTAACATCTCATTGATTTCATCTTCGGTCACCTTTTCACCCATCACATCCATTGCCGAACGCAGTTCATCCTAGAGAGAAATCATGGAAAACTATAGGAAACTGCTGCAATGGTAAAACCCTCGTACACCGACACAAAAAATCTCTCGTGTGTTCTTCTTGTGCTGATCATTTCAGAATTCGACTGTTCGGGAACGGCGTGTTTCGCGAGAATTGTTCGCTCTGAAAAGTTCGGAACGAATTCAGATGATTCTGGTGTCGAGAGGAGCTAACAAAATGCAGATTGTTTGATAAAGAAATTTCTTGTTATGATTTCGTAACCGAAAGTGTAAGGATACAAATCCCGTTTCCGCGACCTTCAAATCTTTCAGTCCATTATTTCCCAAAGTGCACTGCAGCTCAATGGGTTCCATTATAACACTTAGGCCTATTGGCCAACCTTCCGCATCGTTATGTACCAATTTCTGGCCAATCTTTTGGCACCAAAATCATGGCAATCCGACATCAGTTGCCGTTTCATCCATAACATATTTGGTTTTTTCATCGTCCACCAAAATCCTTTGCTGTGAAATTCTGTGTGCATCATCATGAATACGCTCATCAACAGTTCAGAGTCTTTTCCAGCTGTCCGTTTCAAAATCCCACTCTTCGGAATGGAGAGTATCACAAAAATTTCTGATGTTGAAGAAAATTTCTCGTCAGATTTGAACATTTTGTGTCTGGTGAGCCAAATGCAAAAAAAAGATTTATTTTCCACCCTTTTTGGTCCGCTTCCGCGACCGTTCCCGTCCTCATTTTTGTGAGGAATGTTGTGTTCTGTTGCTCTAGGTCTCTCCGGAAAGCAGAAGAGAAGAGGCCTTCCTTGCAAAAGTCAGAATAAAATTCAAGCGGGCGAAGTGATGCAATGCAATGGCCTGATCCGCCTGAATGCATCCGACAGGTCCGGTCAATGTTGGGGGATTTGCATCGCCCACATGCAGAAATCTTCATCTTTGAATTTTCATTTGAATTTGTTTGCTTTTTTGGAACTCTTCATATTAAATTTCAGGAGTCACAAATCTTTTAAAAGAAAAAATTGATTTTTCAGTCGCTCATTTTGCTTGAGGCCTGCGTTGGTCAGTGCAAGAAGACAGAGCATTATGAAGAGCAGGACAATAAATAGCCTGTGCCCGTCCTGAGACTTTTCCTGCCTTGGCCTAATAATATATGCACGATCACAAATTGTGTTGCGTTGCGAACTTTCCAAACCCAAAACACAGCTTTTTCCCGAGTATCAAACATCACCTCCGTGGAAAATTGAAGACATATTCAATGTTGGGTGTGTTTTTGGCGCATAATTGCTGTTAAAATTCGTCAAAAAGGATATTTTCCCAGTGTTGGGGGGGGCAATCGCCTCCCTGAACCCCCACGTCTTTCAAATTTGCTCAAAGTTCAGTGTGTCCACCGCGTTTTCGAAAAGTTATGGCATGACTGACATCTGTGTTTGATTGATCACGTTTCCCTTTCAATGACTCTCTTATTCCAAACCAGAGAGATGTTGGTCATGGCTGCTTCCAAGAAGCTAAAGCGAAGCTCTGGATTTTATACCCAACATTGGTTTCAACGAAATCATCAGCTGCGTTGGATTTGGTGAGTTGTGCCTTGGACGAGCTTTCACCCCAGGGTGAAACAAAAAAAAAATGATTCTCCCATTCCACCAAATACCTACGGAATGCCATTGATTTTTGTTTTTTGGTAATCAGCAATAGGCCTACGAGTACATTTGAAGTTCACCCTCATGGGAAATTTCATTCAAGGCACATCTGATCTTTCCGCCGATAATTGCGCAGGTTAACTCTGCTCAGTGCTATAACGCACCCGCAATAGAATCGTCACATGTCTTAAATTTTATTGTTGCTGGTGTTTGTTTCATGGGGTTTCACCGTGCTGGAATTGTATTGAGTCAAAAAAGTCCTTGTACGTTGCATAGGAGAATTGTTTCACTCGTGGCTAATTCAGGGGCCATCTAATTTCAACAGCAACTTCACACCTAACACGAGTGTCATGATGTTATGCAGCGCATGTCGGTCGCCATTGATTCAAAATGGCGCCTGAGTTAACAGAGTTCCAATGTTCGAAGACTTTTGGCTAGAGGTGGAGGTGTATTGTTTTATGAGCTTCATTAAAAAGTCCTCTGTTCCAAAGTGTTTTAAAGGAAAGTCATTGATGGTGTCGGCGGTGCACTGTGCAGTAGGTCTCACCCGTGTTATGTAACCGTTGTCGTCCTTGTCAAACACTTTGAATGCTGCTAGCAAATCTTGGTTCGGTTGCTCTTCCTGTTGACTGAACAGTTGAGCTGATTGGACTTTGGCTATCCACTGAAGAAATTCGTTCTCATTTATCAAACAACTGCCTGCATGTCGTCCAGTGCAACAAAGCGATGAGCGGACGAAAAGACGAAAAGAAGAACAGAAAACACCTCATCAGTAATTACTGTCATGGAGCAGAGATGGATGGAGCAGATGATTCAGAAGAAGAAATTGAATAGAATAATAAACTTGAAATTGAAATTAAAAAGCATATCATTCCTTAACTTTGGAAAAATTGAATTCACATCCGATGAAGATCATATTTCGAAAACAATTTTAATTTAATCAAAAGATCAAATTTGGATTTAAAGAACAGTTATAAAAAAATAATTTTTAAAAGTGACAAGATCTTTAATTGATAAGCCCATATCTTGGAGCAGACAGACAAAAAGCTGTGTGTGTGGTCGATTCAACTTCTCCTGCAAACCACGAGCATGGCAGCGTACATTTTGGGCATTGCATTGCATGGGAATTTGCATTTTGATCACTGGAGGTAAACAAGCCCATGCGACGTATAGACGTTGTTTTCTTTCGGGGACCAACGATCTCGATTCCATTGAAATTGAGGTTCCTTTGGAAAAGAAAAAGCTTGTTACTGAACATTGCCAAGTTTTGCAGCTTGACCTTTGTTCCATTGACGCGATCTGACCTTTTGCCTGGTTGCATTGCAAGGAGCCTTTTCTTGTCATGGGTGTTCTAAACGCTTGTTACTGAACATTGCCAAGTTTTGCAGCCTGACCTTTGTTCCATTGACGCGATCTGACCTTTTGCCTGGTTGCATTGCAAGGAGCCTTTTCTTGTCATGGGTGTCCTCAACCATGGTCAAGGATGATGATGCACACAGCAGGCTGTAAAACATGGCATGCCTTTAAGACGACATACCAGAAGTGCACTTGCATAGAGCAGAACCTGTACCAAGCAAGTGACATAGGACCAACACGCGTACCTGTCCTTGAGATATGTTTCAGCAATGCTCTGGCCATTTCGGTGGGTATCTTTATTCCAAGGTGGCCTAACATCCGTTGCAATTCAGACGTGTTCACTTTGCCATCGCTGTTCTGATCCAGCAAACAGAAGGCAGTCTTCAACTCTGCAACAAGGAAAAAAGAGTTTTTAGGAAAAGGTTGGAGTTGTAAGTACCATCATTATTGTAGAACAAGGGACTTGAGTGAAGTCAGATTTTTTTGGTCCTTTTGCTGTCGGGGAATGCTTGTCCCAGCATTCTGTTTACCAGGCCGTCATCGTTCATCCTAGCACTAGAGTTACACACATGGTTCATGTCGCCTCAGCTTGTTCCAGCTGAATCCATTTGTTCTGAGATTGATTTCCATTCCTCTGCCAAATTGTCCTCGTTTTGATGCCAGCAGAGCCGACACCGATATCTTGAGGATTTTTCCTGCACAGTCCAAATAACGTCTCCCCTGTTTTCGCAGAAATTTTTTCCAAGTGGGTCTATTGCCATGGTAAATGAACAAAAGATAACAGTTCCAAAGACCTGTCATGCGCCGCAACCACCGCAACAACGGCATATCAAAATAGATTTTTTTCACAAATCATAATCATTTGTCGTCACTTATCGGCAACTACTTCGTAAGATATACTCCTGAACCAATTTTCCGCATACAATAAATAACCAACCCAACCTAATCCATCCAACATGGAGGCGAAATGCAATTTTTATTTATAAAAAAAATTCATTTGTTTTACGATAAAATGAAAAGCGTATTTTTGACATGCGGTGGATGCAGTGGCGCCTATTCCAAGATGCGGTGGTGCCGATTCCAAGATGCGGTGGCGCTGATTTCGAGTGTGGTGGATACGGTGGAGATGCGGTGGATGCGGTGACAGACAGGCCTTTGGAGCCATTACCGAATAACACATAATCACGATGTTACTGTTGTTCACTTCCCGCCGAATATCGGTAACAGTTCCAAAGACCTATCTACGACGGCATCCCCCACATCCACAGTATCCATCGCATCTACCGTATTTTGAAATAGATATTACTGCAACTCTACTGTGTCTCAAAAAGATATATTATTTTCATTTTATTCAAATTATCACCGTAATTCACCGTCATCCTAAAAACATAACGAAAACCAGAAACATACCGTGAACCAACAATGGCGGTGTTCCGCATTATTTTTTGTTGGTTGGGTTAGGTTTGTTGGCAGGTGAAGCGGTTAAGCTGGTTGACTTTGGTTTCGTACCTTGGACAAAGAAGAATTAATTGGTAAAAAACAAAAAAAAACCTGACCTTTTTAAAAAACAACCTGACCAAAACCTGAGAAATTTCCATTTTTTCACTTCTCGTATTTCAGTGGCCGATAGAATTTTGATTCTCCTGAAATTTCGCTTTGGTCACTTTGATTCTCCTGAAATTTCCATTTGGTCACTTCTCGTATTTCTGTGTCCGATAGAATTTTGATTCTCCTGAAATTTCCTTTTGGTCACTTCTCGTATTTCTGTGGCCGATAGAATTTTGATTCTCCTGAAATTTCCTTTTGGTCACTTCTCGTATTTCTGTGTCCGATAGAATTTTGATTCTCCTGAAATTTCCTTCTGGTCACTTCTCATATTTCTGTGACCGATAGAATTTTGATTCTCCTGAAAATTCCTTTTGGTCACTTCTCATATTTCTGTGACCGATAGAATTTTGGTTCTCCTGAAATTTCCCTTTGGTCATTTTCTCTAATTTGTAGGCCGAGAGAATTTCGATTTTCTAGAAATTTCCGTTTGGTCATTTCTGGCATTTCTGTGGCCGATGGAATTTTGATGTTCCTGAAATTTCCATATGGTCGCCTTTCGCATTTCTGTGGCCGACAGAATTTGGTCCATTTTGATTTTCCTCAAATTTCCATTTGGTCACTTCTCGTATTTCAGTGGCCGATAGAATTTTGATTCTCCTCAAATTTCCATTTGGTCACTTCTCGTATTTCAGTGGCCGATAGAATTTTGATTCTCCTCAAATTTCCATTTGGTCACTTCTCGTATTTCAGTGGCCGATAGAATTTTTCTTTTCCTGAAATTTCCATTTGGTAATTTCTCGTATTTCTGTGGACGAAGAGAATTTTGCTTTTCCGGAAATTTCCCTTTGGTCACTTCTCTAATTTGCAGGCCGAGAGAATTTCGATTTTCCAGAAATTTCCGTTTGGACATTTCTGGCGTTTCTGTGTCTGATAGAATTTTGATTTTCCTGAAATTTCCAATTGGTCCCTTCTCGTATATCTCTGCCGATAGAATTTTGCTTTTTCTGAAATTTCCCTTTGGTCACTTCTCGAATTTTTGTGGCTGAGAGAATTTCGGTTTTTCTGAAATTTCCATTTGATCACTTCTCGAAATGCAGCAGTGCTTCATCATCCTGTCTCAACACAAGTTTTTCTGCGTTGTTTTGGAATCCACCATCCATTGGAATTTCGAATTCCACCGCAAAAGCTGAGGATTAAGATTTAATTTGTTATTTTGCCTTGTGCAAAGCTACCTCCTGCGCACTGCCAGTTGTGTGTGAATGTCACGACCTTGCTGACTTAGCTGACTTCGCAGAGATTTGGTTGGCGCTCCAGAGGCCGAGAAAAATCTTCGAGCATTTCCTGTCATAAATAAAGATATTCGTACGTTCTTCATCTTTTGAAATTTTTTGGCACTTGTTCCGTCAACTAGCTATTTATGACCTGTCTTGTTTCTGTTGCAGTCATTTCATTTCGTTGCCGCTTTTCCTTCAATTTCGTCGACATGTGCCTGCCACCTTACCTACAGTGTGCTTGTGAACTTAAGTGATCCCATAGCTGCAGTGTGTTTATGGTTGTGAGACCATAATGAAGGTTGTGAGGGGAAAAGTCCACCGGGCACAATTTACAAGTTTGAGGGATTGTTGCTCTAGCTAGAGGTACAGAACGACTCTCCGCAGTTTTCAGAAAGACCGGACAGGTCAGCGCACATTTTATTTTCTTATTTGACTTTTGATTCGTCATGATGAACGCCAATGTGTGTTTATCTCTAAAAATCATTGAGCAAGAGCAGAGACAAGGTGGGCGATTCGCACCGAAAAAAAAACGAACAGAACAATTTAATGGTTGCTTATCTTTACAGTTGGTATAGTGGCGGCGGAAAAAGATTACTCATACATGGGAAATATTTTCGTTTTTGAGATTTTAGCAAAAAATCCATGCTGTAGAAATTAAAGATCCTCTTTTATCACCTATGTCAAAATCTGACATCTCTGGAATGCTCTGTTGGTATTTGGCGCTTTAATTTCTACCAACTGCATAAGAGTAAAAAGAAAGAAAAAAAAGTTTCGGAGGCAACAATCAAATGGGAAAAACACATGTATGAGTAAACTTTTTCCGCCGATAACAATTTTGTTGTTTTTCGAAAATTGTCATCCGATGAAATCGGATAACAATTTTACCAGATGACATCACCATGGTGGTTGTGTGCTTTGAAAACCAGATCCAGATTTCAGATAGTCCCGGTGTGCACCGGTCGACGAGAATGGGAGAAATATTTTGCATTCACCATGTACGAGTCCCCAGCCAGTTTGAGCTATTCGTCCTTCGTTGGGCGTTTACTTCACTCTAATTTTTCTTCCTTTTTTTCTTGTTCTATGTAACTCAAAAACGCAATGCATGGAAGTCATTATCACTGCTGTTTCACGCAGTCAGAAACCAGTAATTATTAATATTATATATATTTTGTTTTCAATGCTCGAGGCAGAGCAGCTTCTATTTTCGAACACGACAGAGTCTATTTTTGCAACTTCATAAAAACGCCATTCCTGCAGCCTATTAGACATATTTCGCTTGGCACTTCGAGCAGAGCCAAGAGGCGTGCGCTGCAGGCAGACTTCTATTCCTTTTGACTGCTTTGACATTCCTTTACGGTTTGAGCGTATATTTAATTATCAATCATAGCAAAATACTTTTCGCTTTTTTTCGCGGATGCTGTCATCACAACACACGTGCCTCTGAAATTCTCAGGAGCGGGGCGGGGCAGGGCTGGCTCCTGGTCGGTCATGCTCATGAGAGGAGGGGAAGCATTCTCCGAGACGAGCGGGGGTGCAGGCAGGGTCACAAATGATTGACACGCGATTATCAACGTCAGATTATATTCGAAAGCGAAATTCCCCCATAAAAGGAGAATTTATGTTTGATAAACGTGATTTGGTGGGTCCTTTGTTTTTTTTGGGCCTAAGACCGCCTGCAGGAATCCACTGATCAGAACTCAATTAGTATAGCATTTGTTTAATTTTGAATTGAGTTGTTTGAAGGGAGATTCATGGCACTGTGTCTTCGTTCTCAAGTTCGAATGTGCGTCTGTCAGTTAGTCAGCGGTGACCAATATGGGAAATTCCTCCCTGATGATGTCATCCTGGCTCCCTGATGATGTCACCCTTAACAAAAAGACGTCGTTGGATTTTGTCGTCACGTTACTTCGGTGGGCTCCCCCTAAAAAGAAAAAAAACGCAAGATGCACCTCCAGGGAGACTTAAAGTCCTTCGCTTCGCCATAGCAAAACAGAAAATTTCCTTGTTGTGTCATTGTTTGTGATCTGAAACTTTTCATGCTCCAACGGCGGATGTACCTAAACTATTTATCGGAACAATTTGTTATGTCATTTTTATGCTTTTGATCCAACCGCAGGGATGTCGCCTCTTTTTTTGCGACTACAAATTCCAATTTTTGTCTTGACATCTGTAGTTAGATGGAAAATCTTCACGAAATATGATGGAAAACAGCAAATTTACATTTTTCCTGTGCAAAAAAAAAAGTCTTTGGACATGGCTGAAGACTTTTGGGATGCCCTTTATGTCAGGCTGTTTTGATACCTCCGCCATGTTTTCTCAAATGGCACTTTGATGGCACTCAAAAATAGTTATCAATGAATCAAAATGCGCAGTTACTAATTTTAAGCTGGCTAGCATGCAAAATGCCTACAATCCGTTCAAAATTAATGGTGAAATTTAAAATAGGACGAGCACATCAATTCAACAATTAATGAAGCTAAGTGTTCCCTTGGAGTACCTATTGTGGAGAAACTTGGCGCATGTGACAGTCAGTCCAGATTAAAGGCTTTTGTAAGCTACTGTTCAGTCCGTACTCAAATATGCATCTGTGGTCTGGGATCCTTACCTTGTTTGGCAAGCTGATGCTCTAGAAAAAGGTTCAACGCTGTTGCCCGCTTCAAATGAAATTGACGATTTTTAACGATTTTCATGGTTATGATTTTTCTCACTCTCGATCCCCTTGTTATTAGAAGGGAAGAGAAGAGACTATGTCGTTTCTCTTAAAGTGTTCAAAAGGCAAATTTACATTCATATCGCCGACGTTTTCTTGCCCGATTTTCATGAAATGCGCTCACTTCACAGCTTCCAATTCAAAATCCCCTTAATTGAAACGAAAATTCGTATCTTTTATCTTTTCTCTTTCTTTTTCCTCGGGCATTCAAGTCGTGAAACACTCTTCCAATCATGTCCCCTTTGTCAAACCAGCCAATTTTTTGAATCCGTCACCATTGGAGCAGACGGGAAATCTTTCATCAGCATATTATTTCATTGAAAATTCGCCAGCCTTCACTGTTCATGTGTTTGTCCATAAAATTATTTTGTTTTACATTTTGCCACCTGGATATTAGTTATCGTTACATTTGTGTTCCTTTCCTTATTCTGATAAATTTGCATTGATTTGACAGAATTAAAGGGAATTGACTGATTGCTTGATTTTTTTCTTCTTTGAATGATGTGAGCTCCAAAATCCGTTCTGTGGTGGCTTGTCAGGTTCTGATCAATTTTCAGCCGTTTTGCTTTGTTAGGTTCATGCGTGCTATGTGTGAGCACAGTTTCTCGGAGTTAACTCCACTGAAATATGCAAATCACAAGCATGATGCAATCCAATGTAATTTTCAAATTCTTCAAATTAAAGCTCGGTTATCATTTCAACACCTTCCACCTAAACCAAGTCTCTGCCCTATATGTTGTGTACCTCTTAAATTCAATGTCAGAGTGGGAGAAATTGCACATATCATATGTATGTGCATAATATGCACTTTGGTGACCCAAAAAAGACTAGGAGCACACGAATCGTGAATTCATCCAGAATGTTATTGCAAAACTCACCTTTCAAGTCTGACTCGGAGAAAAGGTTGGCAATTGACAACTGAAAGAAAAAGTAATTGATAGAAAGAACAATTTAAAACGACCCGTAAAAGATTATAGAGACAGAGTATGATCCAGTTAATTATTGTTTTGTTTAAATAGTTAAAACAATGGAAACTGCACAAACAGGTTTTGGTTGCAGGCGTGGATTAGCATAAGCTATTTTGAGTCGCATTATCAAAAGATTGAAAGGTGAAAAAGCACAGAAAAAATGGGTGCATTCAAGTGCTCGCGATTGGTGAGACGCTCAAGATTGCATTTTAACCCCGAAAGGTTCGTATGGGAAAAACGAGTTGAAGTAACGGTTGGATTTGCAGATTGGAGCATGAGCAACGCCGTTGTCAGTTCGTCGTTGGTTAGATTTCAAAAAATATGAAGGGGGCATGGGAAAAATAAGAGACTGGGTTAAGACACTGCTAAAAAGGTGAAGTCGAGTTTTGCGCATACTTGACAGAGTCGGCAGGTCCAGTTCTCTCAGAAGACAGGCAACACAGTATCATACTGTGTTGCCAGTCTTCTGAGCATCAGTGTCACGAGCATATGAGTCCCTAATGGTACGAGCATTGGACCATTTTCACTTTTGTGATAGCTTCATGTCCTGCTGAACCCGAAACAGAGCCCTGCCGAAACGGCGCTTGCGTACTCCATCAAAGATCATGCAAGGGTATACGCTTTTAGTTTTGCTTCTTTGAGTGAGTATCACATGTTTCTTCAGACAATGTTTTCTCGCCAGGAGAGATCATGGGATATTGATACCGAGATACGTGTATTTAAAAGACGCGACGCTTTCAATCGGCTGAACACTTATCGTGTACATAGCCTCTGAGACGGGAGTTTGTTTGGAGGCGCTTGGAAAAGGACATCGCCTTTGTTTTCGTGTGAAGCGTCAGTCACAGAATTAGCCACGCTTTCTCACTCGATCAATGAAACTTTTTGTTAAAGTGCGTGATGTCGCCTCGCAAAATATCAATTCATGTTTCTTGAAGACTTTTACTCGGGTGCAACGAGTTCGGGGTTCAGTCCTAACGAAGCTAACTCCGCCAACTCCGCGCCCCAACAAATTCCTTTCTATCGTGACCCCAATCAATGAGCAACTATGGCAAAGTTCAAAATATGAGCAATTCTATCAGCCTTGAAGTTCGTTTGCTTTCTCCCTCTATGAAACAAACCGAGCGACATGCGTTGCCGAGTGCAATTCAAAGGCAGGTTTCTTTCTTTGATGGGTTTTGTAAACTTGCATCCCGGTTATCCTTGCGGTCCAATGAATTGAAATGCTTACCGCGAAACAACATTCAAATTTGGAAAATCGACGGAAAATCCCATTCCTCGTAATGCATACACGAGAACCAATTGCCATTTGCGAGTGGCTCTTAATAGATTTCGCAAACACCAGTTTTCTGCAATTTCTGAAAGAAGCTTTCATTGCTTGGGTATACGATTTTAACACGAAGAGGCACATTCGACTGGTTACAAAGAAAAGTCATGCTTTTGCTCAAGAAAACCTGCTCTTTCGTGGGAGCAGGTGTGTATATGCAAACATGTGGGTATACACATGTCTCGAGATGAGCAAACATTTTTCGCACAACCTTTCCAACCAGCCGCAGCATCATTTTGCAACAATTGCAAACAACAATGTTCAAATGAATCAGCAGGTGTATACAATGTTTCCCAAAAGTCACTTGACAACCCCTGTTATTTGCTAGTTTTCAATCTTCTCTTGTGGGGCTATTCTTACAGATTTTTAGGTTCAGAATGGGCAGGCTGCCTGCTGTTCAAATGAATCAGCAGGTGTATACAATGTTTCCCAAAAGTCACTTGACAACCCCTGTTATTTGCTAGTTTTCAATCTTCTCTTGTGGGGCTATTCTTACAGATTTTTAGGTTCAGAATGGGCAGGCTGCCTGCTGCTCGTATTATCCACTCGAATTTGAACAAACTCCACTCCAAGCTTGTATCGTAAGTTGATATGGCTGATTTGGGCAGTTTGGTATTGCAGGGATGGTCAGTTTGATGGGTTGGTATGGTCAGTTTGGTATGGCTTATATGGTCAGCTTGGTAATATAAGTATGGTCAGTTTGGTACGGTTACTGTGTGATTAGATTGGTATGGCTCATTTCTGCAGTTTGGTATGGCCAGTTTGACATGGAATGTTTGGTATGGTTGCTATGTGATTAGGTTGGTCTGACTGGTAGGTCCTTTTGATGTAGTTGTTACGGGCAGATTGATATGTCTCGTAAATGGTCTGTTTGATACAGTCAGTTTGGTGTGGATGGCTTACACAGTGAGTTTGGTGTGGTTGGTATGGTCAGTTTCGTTTATGGTTGCTGTATGATTCGGTTGGTATGACTGATTTCGGCAGTTTGGTATGGCTGGTATGGCCAGTTTCGTGTGGCCAATGTGGTCAGTTTAGTATATGGTTCCGATATATGATAAGATTGGTATGACTGGTATGGTCAGTTTGATGTGGTCGGTATGGAAAGGCTTATATGGTCAGTTTGTTATGATTGGTATGGTCAGTTTGGTTGGCTTTTCTATGATCAACTTCGTGTGAATGATTTCCGCTGTTTGTTACGGCTGATATGGTCAGTTTGATGTAGTTGGTATGGTCAGTTCGGTATGGCTTATATGTGATCAGTTTGGTATGGTTTGTATGATCAGTTTGGTAGCAGTTTGGTGTGGTTGGTATGATTGGTTTGGTATGATTGCTGTGTTTTGTTTGGCTGATTTCTACAGTTTGTTATGGCTGATATGGTCAGTTAGATGTGATTGGAATGGTCAGTATGTCTTGTGCATTTGCTTTGGTAAGGTCAGTTTGCAAGAGCGCAGGTATGGTCACTTTGATGTGGGCTGGTATGGACAGTTTGGTATGGCTGGTTCTTTTCTGCATTCAAAAGTTTTTTCAGCATTTCCGACGGTTCCCTTCAAATGACTGAATCGATGGTAGGATCCTGTCTTGCTTCTGTTGTTCTTTCAGACCATGATTTTTTGCCAGTGCTTTGCACTGATCTTCATTGTTCGCAACTTCAGACAGCGCCAGCAGTATTTACTTTCAAAATATGGACTTGTTTATCAGCTGGGTTAATCACCCTCTGTTCTTGGTCCCCGCGGGGGGAATTAGTGTCTGACGAAGGGGTCCTCTGAGATGGACAAGCCACCGTGACACCAAGGAACAAGTGATACACGGATCCTGCAGGACACACATGAAACCCACAAGACTTCTCTGCTGAAAAAAATGTCGAAGAAATCCACGCAAAACAGATGGCGCAGTGCTGCCATTTCCAAACAGGAATTCGGACTCCCCTCCTCAATGCGACACACGTGGATTTGTTTGCAGGCAAAAAATCTTCAATTTCTTCTTTGCACCTGCACTGTTTGCACAAACTTGTTTGTGCCTCCACAGTTTCCTCAACTTGCACACATAAAAGACTGCGCAAACATTAGCGCTCATTTGTGTTTGCACAAATTCTTGTTTGTACGAGTATTTGTACAGTTAAGTGAACCTGTAAACAAACAAAACGGCAAACAATTACGCCCTTGTTTGCACCTGCACAGTTAATTCAACCTGCAACCAGACAAGACTGCAAAGAATGAGCGCTTATTTGTGTTTATGCACAAACTCTTGTTTGCACCTGCACAGTT
>JASGXE010009409.1:0-23441 GCA_030068105.1 Sinentomon sp. SZTP_YWyxl
TTATCACATGATGATATGCACATAATGATGGGTTTGTTTTATGATCCAAATGCACATAATGATGGGTTTGTTTTATAATCCAACCAACGAGACATCGCATGGCTACAGAAATGCAGATAAAAATATTCTAAGGATTTAACCTTTACGAAGCGGCAGTAAAAAATTCTTTACAAACTTCAATTCTCGTAATGCCGAAGGGTTTACTCGGTTACACCGGACGTAACAAATTTGTTACGCAAAAAGAAAATTCAGAAAATTTCAAACATTTCTGGTATCACGGGCCTTGTATTGAGATTTACGAACGTAAATAATTCATTACGCATTTTTTTACTGCCGTAACAAGCAGCAGACGGTTCCAGTTCGGTTCTCTTCACTGCACAGGTCCATGAAGAGGGAGAACTGGACTCGTGTGAATGGAGCCAATCACATTCGCCCATCTCTGATTTCCGTTGTGTTGAGGACATGAAAACGGGTGTAGGGGGGTCCTGTACGCGCCAAAATATCCTGTCGATTGACTCATCACACAATAAAATCGAGGCACCAGAACGGCTGCCGCAGACGAAACAAATTCGTGAAATGTGATTCCGAGATAAATGAGTTCAAAGATTGGCGTTTTCTTTTCAAAAGAATGCGATTGGATCGGTTGTTGATTTGCATCGTTCTTGGAATTCGTTTGCAGGACAATGTTTCGGGATTGGTTGAGAGTCGATTCTTTCAAATGGGATTGACGGAGATGAGCCAACACGGCTTGCTGTGTGCACAGGTGTGTGTCTTTTGCATTCAGTCGTGAGATTGTGCTGCCTGTATTTTTTCGTGTCGGTTGCGGGTCGCAGCCCGCATGCAAGAACCTATCTGCAGTTGATTCATTGCATGTTTGTGGTGTCGTGTGTGTGCAGGCAGGAAGCAGATGTCAATCCCCAGTTACCGCTGCCGGGAATGCAAAGTTTTTCTTTGCATCAACAGGGACTGCTTCCAGGCGTACCGCACTGCTGTCGATTTTTCCAAATAATCGACAGCCCCCGCGCCCCGCCCCCACCACCGCCCCCGCCGGAGCCTGCCTGCCCCTGCCCCCGCCCACCCCTACCCCCACCTGTCCCCGGCCTCCTACCCATTGAAACTGACTGCAGACATGAAAGAAGAACTTGGGAACAGCAGCCAGAACAATGGAATGGATTTTCACGGTATGATATTTTTGGCAAATTATTTTGCGACCATCTTTTTGGAACTTGCAGATCGAATTTTGAAAATTTTTTTTCACAGGCATATAGTGGTAGGTTTGAAGATTTTGATTTGCTTGAAAACCAAAAATTGACATTTTTTGCCAAAAATGGTTCGGCATTTTGGCCAACGACATGAGTAAAAAATTTTTTACTTTCGTTGTAAACCCTGTACCCTGTCGGCTCGTAAAGGTTAAAGGACAGAGATGACAGATTGGAGTATAAATGAATGGGAGGTACACGTACTTCCAGACCGCCTAGAGCTTAGAAAAGCTGGTGCCAAGTCCAGTTGACATTGACAAAAAACGGGGAAAGCATGAACGATGGACAATCTCACCTAAACAGGTATTTGGGAAAGATCACCTAAACAGGTACCTATTTGGGAGAGAGCAATTTTTGGTAACTTCTTTATTTTTTTGTGAGGTGCAACAAGAACAGAGGTCTTGGAGAGTTGAAAAACTCCAACCGTTAACTGGCCGGAGAGGGTAAACACAACTGGACAGGGAAGGAATAGTTAACCTCAACTAGATGGAAGGAATATCAAGCCCACTGATATGCATACCATCACAAGAAACACCATCACAAGAAGGCGTGGGTCACGCCGAAAGTACTCCTGTGAGTTTTGGTCCTTGGACTTTTCATTTAGCAGTTTTTTCGCCTTTCTTTTCGTGTGTGACAAGAAACACTAATGCCCGGTTGCACCAACGCGGATCAAGCATTGATCTCGGATCAAACACTGATCCGAGATCAAGCATAGGGTTTTAACATTGCCTGATCCAGGATCAGAGCTTGATCCGAGATCAAAGCTTGATCCACGTTGGTGCAACCGGACATAAGATTATTTTCAGAAATTTATTTATTTCAGAGTTGTTCATTCGTCTCGGTGATCAGCAGAAAAGAATAAAATCGTGGTGAACGACTGAAATGGAAATATGATAATTTGATTTTGGGCCTTGATTATGGGCCCCAATATATGACAAATTCCAATGAACTTTTTGGTCAGAGCACATACCCAAGCACAAGAGCAGCGATTCAATGCCCCCCTGCCATGATGTTGCTGGGTGGTGTCCGTCGTCGCAAAACCGATAAATGAGTTGATCGGCTTGAAAGCCATAATCAAACTTCAGTCTTCGTCAAACTACATCTTGTCCTACTTAGATGAGCAAGTTTCTGGAAGGCGGCTCAAGGCCAACTGACCAGACAACAGGCAATAATTCATTCTTACAAAATACCATATCCATTCATTTTCACAAGTTGGCATTATGGGTGTCCGGAGTCCTGTCCCAAGGAGGTAGATATTGGTTCGGGTAATAATTTGGTACCCATCCATTATTTCTCCTCTGAATAATGAAAGCAATTTTGTTTGTGAAACAAGGGTTGAAATCAATGAAGAACTAACCTTTAAATTCCTGATCGTAACGGAATTTCCCCTCAATGATGCCAACAATTCCAGAGCAACAATTGGATTTCCCTGGTTGATTGCCAATGCTGCAGCAAATGTGATACCCCTCCTCAGTGGTATGTGGCCAACTTCAACAGCTGTATCCAAAACCTTAACTGCATGATCATAGCTCTCTTGCGTATTCTAGATAAGAAAACCACATTGAAAATGGACTCAACTTGGGTTTTTATCACAATTAGTTTAGGCCAAAGCACAAAACCTATCACTTAACTAAACTTGACTGGATGCAAAACTATGCACCTTGTGGAACAGGTACGACCTGCATGTAATCCAGAATTTGCATCCCTGGACACAGCCATAGCCGGATTCCACTGAAGATGCTGCTGGCCCCACCAACTATCAGAAGTGGAAAGTTATAAGGACCGAAGAAAGTTTAAGATGTCTTGGAAGGCCAAGTGGTTGAATGAATGATTTTATTTCAAGTTAAAACAGGAGCGTACAAAAATGTCAAAGCTATCACTGCAATACAGAAACAGTTGACAAATGAAAGAGCATTACAACATGTTACGGTGACATAAAAAGCAATAAACGACTACAATGAAATATCATCAAATACGGGAAAATGGACATTAGGATGGATACTGATAGTGGGTTTTTGTTGCAGTGAGAATGAGTTTGCAAAAAACCCCGAACAGCAGTGCTGGAAGGGTGTTGGTTTTTTCAAAAAATGACTGGTTGTTTGGATCAAATTGATTCACTCCAAGCGCGCGGGGAAAAGTGAGTGGAAATTTCCCCAAAAGAGGAATTCCCATCCCTTTAACACCCAGCTTCTTTCTTACAAAGGAAAAGGGGTGAAATTTGCATCTTAGCAGCCGGAGACATATGTGCATTCCACACTCATGCCTGGCTCCACACATCCAGCTACCACAAGTCCACGTGACCATTTGCAAAACGAATAGGTAGTGTCATCCTCAAAAAGGAATTTGATCAGGAGGGGCATGAAAGTAGAGACAACAAACATCACGCTTTTGTGGACCCCCTGATGCGAAAAACTTAGAGACCTCTCCACCACGTGCCTACATCAACAAAAGCTTCCGAAAATGTTTGGGTGGCAAACTGGGTGTGGTCCATTAGATCACACCCTGATCATGTGCTCATGGAATTAGGATGTAGTGGTGTCAATTCACATCTTGATTGGTCATTTTTTTGGGGTCACACAAAATTTTGGTGTTGGGTGGATTCCTCACACATTTTCCGCATGAGATATGTATCTAACCTAGGTCGGTAAAAAATTGATTCATCCTTCTGTTTTGCACCATCCTTGAAATATCAAAGATCAATAATTCAAAGTTACCTATAACTTGGCTAGTATAAATGCTTCTGAGAGGTCATTTTTGAAGTTTAGGTACTTGCAGACCAATAAACTTCCTGTTTTCATGTGGTTTCGTTTTCATTCCTACATGAAATCAGAAAATTTCTGTTGCGGAAAATCAGAAAATTTCTGTTATGGAAAATCAGAAAATTTCTGTTACGGAAAATCAGAAAATTTCTGTTATGGAAAATCAGAAAATTTCTGTTACGGAAAATCAGAAAATTTCTGTTATGGAAAATGTGATAAAACTTACCAGCTTGTAGCATGCAGCAAGACAGAGAACGGTACAGTTCTTTGGAAGTCTAGAACCACCTATTTTCTTCTCCTGGACAATGTCAAATACTTCTAGGAGTTCGTGGTAAAGTTCATTTTTGTAGAGGAGATCCATTAGTAGCTGAAAGCTCATTAGTTGATCAAAGAAGCCGTTGAGCTCAGGATCTTTAAATGCCTGGAAAAAGTCATTCGAAAATTGATCATTGAAGCAAAATGAAACCCAAAATATCCCCACTTAAAACCAATTGCGCAGGAACCTGCACAAACTAGCTTTGCGAAGCATCCATTTTCGCACCATGGTTGCTATTGTTTTGAAAAAATCGAAATTTCCTGAGTTTTCAATGTTTTCAAGGAGGACTGTCACCTCTTTCCAGTGCTCACTTGTGAATATTTTGAGAAAAAAATTATTGGTCGTATAGGACGAGATAAGAATGGGCTGTGATGAACACAAAAACTAAAACTGACAAAACAGGATGTTCCATCAGGTGTCATCATTGAAAATTAAAAAAATTACTGAAAAATGTCATAAAAACCTGCTTTCAAGCATTTTGTTTTTGTTTCAGAAAAGCGTTTTCCAGAAATCCCCGAGATTTGAAAGTTTTCCATGTTGCAAAAAAATTCCCCATGTTTTCCAGCTTGGTGACAACCACACACACAAGTGTATTCCATGAAATAAACGGAAATAAAAGCATGTGCTTAAGAAATCAATTTTGAGGAGGTGTGTATCCAAAAATTCAAGAAGATGCAAGGTCTATTTTTGCAGACCCCCAAGGGAGTGTAAAACTTGTCTTTTTCACAGGATTTTTTCCAAAATCTGCACTTGTCAAATTCTGTAAGCCGTGACCATGTTGACACCGAATCAAAATGACGGCAGAAGCCAAATAGTGTGCTTCAATGTGACATGTACCTATGTAGGAAGGCCACCCAACCAAAGTTGTTTAAATGAGTTGTTGGTAAGTGAAGAAATACAGTGAAAAGAAGATGAGCAAATGAACCTGAAACATTCCCAGTTCTGATGCCAGAGAAAGTTTCAGAGAAAATCAAAATGTCATGTGAAATGCAACATGGACATGCCATCATGTATGGCAACATTTACACTTTTTTCGAGGTTGCGGAGGCCACTCCATGGCCCATTTTAGGTGGCAGATAGTCAAAACTAAATGTGAAAATGAGATCATCAAATTGAGTCATGGGTCGTCAATTTCAATCTGAATGAAATTGTAAACTGCAAACTGCCATCTACCGGAAGCTCGCCGTAAACAGATGCAGCAGTTTGATCAAATATCAAATAGGATATGGGAGGGGTGCAATTGCTGTTTTAAATGTCTGCCCTGCCAAACATTGCTTCAAAAACAAAAACACTAACCTGCAAAGCTCTGTCTGCAGCATTGTGATAATGGAACATTCTCATGACAACAGGGCCAAAAATAAACTGACCAAACCGTAATTCTCTGTTCTGAAGATTGAATCTGAGAAGGCAGGGTAAAATGAAAGAAAGGACAGTTAACAATGGCAAAAAACTAGCTATGTCTGGAATGGCAAGAGCGCAAACTGTGTGCGGCACAGCCTCTGTACTCTGTGCTGACGAAAACAATAAATTATTATGTTGAGCTGCTCTAACCAACGCGATTCCTCATGCACAAGGATTTGATTTGAAGATATCGTTTTCATCTGCCATGCTCATATGCAAGTAGCACCAAGACTAAAGGAGAGGAAAATGTTCCATAACCCTTTAGGAGGCAAAATGTGTTGAGTTTTTTTATCTTTCGCTAACCCCACGCGAGCAAACAATGTTTTCAACAGAATTGTAGGAAATTTCAACTTTTTTGTTTTCAAAACAAATTTCAACAGAATTGTAGGAAATCAAAACCAAGCATCCTGCTTCAGGTAATTTTGGGTTCATTTCAACGATTCGCAAATGGCACTTGAAAAAGTAGGTACCCACGCATTTTTGTGGCTTCAAAATTGAATGTGCGAGATAGAAAAACTGCACAGGACCACTTTCAGATGGAATCTGAGCCAATGGGTGAGTGTGATGAGAGCTTTACTATCTGGGCAAAAATTCAACTGATCTTGGCTTTCCGCAGTCTGCATTGTTTTGATGGAAAAAACTGAGAAGTTTGCTGGTGAACTTAAAAGCTCAATGTCCAAATACGCAATGCACTTTTTGATTTTAGAGCCCACATGATTGGGTACTTTAGAGCACCTATAGAAGGAATATCAGTTGGTTGATGAATGCTCGCAAGCGGAGGGAGAAGAAATCATCAGGCATCAAGCGGATCATTCTTTTCTTTGAGCAGCTGAGTAAGCACAGGCCTATGCTGAAAAGTAGAAGGATGAGATGAAACACGAATGTGCAATTGTTTTTTTTATCCATTTCAAATCGATTTTGTTTGGTTTCTCTCCCTCTTCTTTCTCGTTCTGAACCTTCCTATATATGTGGGTACATCAAGGGACAAACGCCTCTGGCCAAAAACTTGTGCAAAGAGCAAGGCATGGAAAAATACTTCTGGGTTTGAAACAAATCTGCAACGATGTTCCTACTTTACCTTCATTTTGCTCCTCTCACATCAAAGAAATCCACATGCAGGTTGGAACAAAAAATGCCAGCTGAATGAATAAAAGAAATACGTCTCAACAGTTTTTTCTAATCTCCACTGGTAGGTAAGACCAACGGCCGTATGCACCAAGGCCACCCGTAACCCTAACCCTTAGCTTGAAAAAAGTCAATTCCATCTTCAGATGCACCTTTTCAACGATGGAAAAGAAATACCGTTGTGCACAGAAATCAAATTTTCGATCAGAATTCGCTACAAAATTTTTATGTTCAGAAATCTATTGGAAAATTTGATTTCTATGCACAACAGCATTCCTTTTCCACCCTTGAGTAAGGTGCATCTGAAAATGGAATTGACTTTTTTCAAGCTTAGGGTTAGGGTTAGTGGCTTTGGTGCATACGACCGCAAGACTGAGTGATCTCAGGTCAAACAACTCATCTAATGTCCGTTCTTCATCTTTTCCATCATGCTCATTGTGGGCTGTTTCTCATTTCTGTTCACTGGCACCCTGCCCATTGCAATTTTGACATTGTTTCATGCCCATGGGAAAAAATCATCAATTGGAGGGGAAAATCATTTAAATTGCCATTTGCCTCTGCCAGGTGTGCAAAACTGAATGCGTCAAATTGTTTTATTTTTATTTGGGTTAATTTGCCTTGGAACAACCTGGTGCAAATTGACAAGACAATAGACATTTGAATTACAATGAAGCAAAGATACGAGCAGAGAAATAAAATGCAAAACGAGCAAGCTTAACCATTGTGAATCGACAGTCCTAAATCTTGTAAAATGTTCTTCCTGAACGAATGGATACTTAGGTCTTGCCCACTTCCAAACACCTCAGTACCCAAGGAGTTCCAGTCACTTACTGTTCTGGCAATGAACGAAAACTTTCCAACATCCTTACAAGGGCGCTTACAGAGAACCTAATTTAAAATCGTGATCATGGCGACCTCTGTGTGTTGGGAGTGAGTCCGAGTGACAAACCCTCATGAATATCTTACCAACCACCAACATTATTCAGAGCTCGAAATAGTCCCAAGAGCCTAGCAACCTTCCTACGCTTGGTAAGTGAGGTCCATCCAAGTTCTGCTATCCAGGATGATACACTAAATTGTGAATGCATAGCACCCAGATACAAAGCGAGCTGCTCTACGCTGTATCCTCAAGTTTTTCCACATGCACCAATCGGTAGGGGTCCCAAACTGCAGAGGCATACTCCAGAATCGAGCGAACCAGGGCAAAATAGACCTTTTCCCTAACACTTCTGCTTGCCTTACGAAAGGTGCGCTTAACAAAAAACAATGCAGAATTTGATTTTTTCATAACATTGTCAATGTGCGTTCCCCACCCAATTGTTGGTGTGATTCCAGTGAAAATGGCCCCAACTCACACAGGAAAAGCAATTGGTGCATTTCTTTAAAAACTCCAAGCACAGTTATACATGAAAACTTAAAGCTGTGCGTCGTCGATGGCTTTAGTTCCTCCAGTCGCCACCCCCTTCCAGTTCCAGAACAAAAAGCACACAAGGGCCTACCTCTTTGTCATTTTCACAATGAGGTCAATATCTGCATCGTTATTTTCAGAAAGGTAGAGCATGTTCTTCAAATCTTCGGTAAAAATCATATTCTGCGTCCCTGAATCCAAGAATTCAGTCATCTTTCCTCGGAATTTATCAGCAACATTACTGAATTGCAGCTTGATTCGGTCACGCATCCGACTGTAGCCATCAATGCCCAAGGCTGTTGGGGTGTAAAGAGTTCTTGGACCTGGAAATCAAGTTAAAATAATTATTGACAGCAGCAGCAAGTAGATTTCAGTGGCAATAAGTGGGCAGGTACCTAGATCATTAGACACCAACCTACCTACCAGATGGAGCTGAATGAAGTACCTCGATACATTTTGACCAGAGTGACACTTCAGATATATGCATAGGATATCAAGAAACAATTAGTCGATCCAATTTTTTGTTCTTATCAAATACCTACATAGGTACAGTGGCGAGAAAATTAATTGTACCACATATGGCGTCGTAGTTTTGGATTTTTGAAGAAACATCAAACACATGGATATTGGTTTCCCATCATTGATTTGACACATATTTACACTCAACAAAATGCCATCTTTTAAACCTGAAATCATCACAATTCTCACATTCTTCTCTGAATGACTGAAAGATGGCACGTACTAGGGAACAAGTAATTTTCTCGCATATGTACCTGTTGTTTTAATAGAAAAAATAGGCCCATGAGCATGAGTCAGAAATCTTCCATGAGTATGGCCTGCACTTATTTGAGGAACAGAAATGCAGTTACTTCTCATGTTTTGTTCAGCGAGTGAGAGTGGGCAGAGATCAACCTCAAGGATATACAAAAAGGCAGGCAAAATATCAAAAGATATTGACAGAGGTTAATAAAATGTTGTGATGTAACCACAGGTAGGTACCTCCTGTTCGTGTCGCCGAGCTTTGGAAGAGAGATTCGAGCAAACCACTAAGATTTCTGGTAAAGGCCACCTCACTCAGCAAAACTAATCATACAAGGATCTACCATTTGGTGAGTCTCCACCATGAAGGTTGTTTGCCAAAGGAAGCAGTGAGGCCATTCAACAGGCTTAATAGCAACACAAAAATTGGGAACCGGAAGACCCACAAAATATTATTATTTGGTACCAAACTGATTTTTTATCCACCCACAGCAATGGATTTTTGAATATTTTTTATGGAATCACAGAAAATAGAGATTAAAGTTTTATAGTTGTAGGCCTATTGTGGAACTAAAAATTCACAAATTGCAGGAAAGTTAAGAACAGGCAAAAACACAAAAAATTTTTGATAGAGGCAAAATTACTTACCAAACTGGTGAACGAGGCTATTGGTCTGAAGAATAAAATTGTTGACATTTTGGCATGGAATACTGAGTCTACGAATGTTACCAAATGCTCTTGCAAGCGTACTGGATAGAACAGACATATCCGTGGGGATGAGGTGAGATCTACTCGGTCGGTTGTTCAAGAAATTCAGAACAAAAACTAAGAACCCCTGCCAACCTAACTTCCAAGTCTGCAATAAAGATAGGAAATTGCTTAGAAAAATGGCCTTAACTGCTCGTTGATGGGCTTTGGGGGTTCGGACAACAAGGTTACAGTTCTCATTGATCTGCCTCAGCTCATCACTGGAGACCTTCAGCCTTCACCATTCGGGGAGGGGTGATCCGTTTCTGGTAGGCAGGCTAGGTACCTGCCATTCTAAAAAGCATGCCATTGAATGCTCATGAATAATGGTAAGCAAACAGTTTTAATTAGAATGTGCTAAAGGCTATGCTCCTGTGCACACATCTTTTGCAGACTATAAGGTCCCCAGAAGTCCCCAAAAGTTCAAAGTAGCAGCACTTGGCCACTTTCTGATCCACATAAGGTATTTACAATCCATTTTTTCTGTTTTGACATAAGAGTTTTTGTTTTTGTTTGACCTAGTTTTTGTTTTATCATTTTATTAAACCTTTTCTTTAGCCCCGTCCATGGTTTCCTCAGCTTACAGCTCATTCTATGCTGTTTTCTCCAATCACAGAGACCTTTTGAATTCTTGACATGCCGCACCTTGCATTTCATTGCCCATTCACTGCAAGAAGGTGATTTTTTCAGTTTCAGCAGAAACAGACAAATATGTGGTGAGCCGACAGCAGAGCTCAAGTTCAAAAAATAGCCGAATTTTTTCCCCCAAAGAATCCAGCACAGCAAAGAATCCAAGATGATAAAAAAATTTCATGAAGTGAAAGGTTTTGTTCATGCTTTTTGGTTTTCTTACTTCCGAGTGAGAAAACGCTTCTGAAAACTTGCTATTACTTTCGTTCACAAGCAAGCTATTGCTTGCTGTTGTTGACCACTACCTTCATTCAGATATGTGAATGGTCCCATGTGAGATACCTAAGTCTTGATTATGGCAGTAGGTGGGTACCTGTTTCGTTCAACGGATAGACAATGGACAAGACAAAATGTCATCAGTTTGCAATGATTTCACACTCATATGAGCAAATGCTTCCGTGTTTTGATATTTGCACTTAAGAAAAATGTTTTGAGATTGTCATTCATTCCAATGACACCTAGAAAGTGCAACCACTGTTTACATTCAGTACCTATCATCCTCAGTCATTATAGGGACCAGACATTACATTACAGGCAATGTTTATGTGGTCCTAATGGATCGGTATCGGTATCAGATTTACTCTGTTCTACAGGTTTTCATGCCATAAAGGCAATCATCAATTGTGAACAGCAGAGGTTCATCATATACCTACCAGGGAAGGGAGGGGAAGGGATGGGAAGGAAACGCGACCGTCGGCTGCATTATCGAAAGGAGGGGTAAAGGGAAAAGGAGGGGAAAGGACCGCGAAGAGATCATCGGAATGTGGATGGGGCCTAGTCATATAGCAATCACTTCAGACACCCAAGCAGATAAGGGCAGCACAGGATAAGGTAGGTAACAATGGATTTTCTTCAACAGTGCCTCAGAATTCACTTCATTGGCAAAAGTGCATTGTTTGGCTTCAACAGCAAACAACAAACAGGAGGAAAACTGGCAACACTCTTCTGTAATTTGGAAGAACGGGCTGACATTCCGTACTACCGTAGGTACTCCACATTGTTTGGGTGGTTACCTATTGAAATGTGAGGTGATTAGGTACCTATATCAATTTATTTTCACATTTCAATCGCTTGTCTTTGTAAGTTTTCCATGAAACGAACAGACAGCCGCAACATGTCAATTTCGGCCGATTTCCAAAATGAAAATAAATCGGCGGATCTTATGGATCGATGAGTGGTGATATGGTTAACCTAGTCATTCGCAGTGTCAATTGAATCCAAATGTTGGTAGTCAACCAACTCACCACTCTTCGATCCGAGAGATCCGCCGAATAATCTTCGTTTTGGAAATCGGCCGTTCACCTACTTATTTAATATTTATATCAAAGGGCCAGCTCAGCTGAACGAAATTCGAGAATGGAAATGGATTTTCAAGTTGCCTGTATTTTTCACAAAAAAAAAAAATCAAAATTGCAGGCGACGGAAGACCTTTGGATGCACATTTTGCACCTACACGGCACTGTGATAGGTATGGCATGACAATCCGTTTTCTTCTATCATTGACAGCAGGGCATAGCCTGCCTCATGGCTTGCACCGGTTCCCATCAGAACACCGAAGTTAAGCAACGTTGGGCCTGGATGATGTTTGGATGGGAGACCATCCTTGTACCCCAGGTTGTGCTGCTGGAAGGGGGCTTAGTGGCCAAGTCCCTCGTCTCCTTTGGATGAGGCATTAAGCAGGAGGTCCCATGTGCAGCATCACACTGTGCACATTAAAAGAACACCTGCACAGAAGCAACACATCACAAGACACACATCTCCGCTCTGCAGAGCATATTCGGTTCAGGAAATCCTGTGGGTTGGCGTATGCTAAACCTGATACGAGTCCCTTCAGTTGAATGCAGAGCGGAGTTGGGCTGTGATTATGGGGCATTGTTCTCCCTGCGATCCACAGTTGAGCAAAAAGGTTTAAGCTGAGCCACCGGCCGTTTGGCTCTCAGCTCATAATATGGCAATGATGATGATCTTGCTGTTTTGATGGAGTGCCGAAGACTCACAATATGATTTGCATCGAAAACCACATTTGTTAATCTATTAAAAATCTTTCTCTTGGTCCTCTGTTTTGTTTTTCAAATCTTTCGTCAACCAAAGGCGCAAGCACTTCACAAAACTATCACAAATGCAAAGGTCAAGCATATTCTGTTCGGGAAATCCTGCAGGTTGGCGTATATATGCCGTAAAACTGATCCGAGTCCTTTCAGTTGAATGCAGAGCGTAGTTGGGCTACAATTGTGGAGCATTGTTCTCCTTGCGAGTCCAAGTTATGCAACAAGGTTTAAGCCGAGCCACCGGCCGTTTGGCTGTCAGCTCTTGATGGTAAAACTCCAATTTAGGTGGGATTTGGGGGCTGAAACTCAGTTTCTTTGAGGTGGTTGCTTTTCACCCTTCTATTGAAGCATGACTTTTACAAGATTCTTTTGTTGGGAGTGTTGTAGCTTAGTCTGGATCTCACCCTGCTTGAAATATTTTAAATTTGGAGGTTAACGGTTAGGAGGTTTTAAATTTGGAGGTTGACTGATTTGATCTTGAAACAAAGCAAGGTGGTTTTAAATTATTGGAGGTTACCTAACTGATTGGTATTTGATGTTGAAACAAAGCTAGGAGGTCTTAAATTTGGAGCTTAGGTAGAGGTATCAAATTTGGAGGTTAACTGATTGGTATTTGATGTTGAAACAAAGCTAGGAGGTCTTATACCTCATTTCCACTGGCTGGTTTATGTACTGTAGTCTGTACTACAGTTCATTCTACAGTATGAAATAGGTGGAAACGCATTTTTGATGAAATCGCACTTTTTGGAATTATACTGTAAAGGCATACTGTAAGTGGCCCTTTGCAGTATATACTGCAGTACAGTGCTGGGGGTCTACTACAGTATAATTTTCTCAGGCGCTTTGATGTCCTTTCTTGTTTTTTCATTTGTTTCTCCACAGTTGCTAGATCTTGGCTTGCATTTCATGACTTTCTTGGAGTCCTACCCAATTATTGCTAAATGAGAAAAGCCTTTGTGCTTTTTTTTTTTTCGAAGGAGTAGGGAAAAAGTAGTAGGGCCTACCGACCGAAATATTGTGTTCAAACTTCTGTTCGATGCACAAATCTTGGCCTTGTTGTTGAAATGCGAGTTTCTTTTATCTTTTTTCAGTTCCAGTCCTATGCCGTGGCCATGCAGGTCTTTATCCATTTCCCTTATTTTGGCCTTTTCCCAATATCTGCACAAACATCTACCAATGGGCTCCACTAAAACGCTTAAAACAACTGGCAAAACACTCAGTGTGTCCTTAATGCTTAACAATAATTCCGAGATGTCCAACTTTTTTTTCTAAATTTTCGACTTCAGCAGATAGCCTATGCCAATTAGGGGTGTATGATGTCGATTACGAAAAACTCTTCCGATTCCAGAATATTTCGATTCCTTCTCGATTCAGGGGCTATCTCGATTCCGATGCATCGATTCCCAACAATCTGACTCTCAGGAATCCCACACCCTAGAGGTGTGCGATTTCCCGGTGGGGAGAGACCACTCGTGAAAATGAAAAATATGAGTTTATTTTTAATTTTTTTGCATTCTTGGAAATTTAGCCATTTTATAGATTAGACTCTGCTCTTTATTTTTTTACTCTACATTTTTTTTTGTATCTTTAGTCATTTTTGCGCCATGTTGTCGGAATGCGGTAGCCATTGGCCCATTGGCGTAACCGCTTTGCCGAAAAATTTCAAGATACAATCTCCACAAGTTTTAAAAATGAACTTAGGTCATTCAGATCATTTTTTGACAGGCCTACATTATTAAATGATACATTCCCCACATTTTTTGTCTAGGTACATAATTTTCCAAAATTTTGCTATAACTTGTTTTTTTTTCTTTCTTCAATTTAGCACAATGTTTACAATTTTAAAGAAAATAGAAACAGGCCTCAATTGACAATTTTTAAATATGAAGGAAAAAAACAGGCAAAAGTAGTTATGTAGGAAGATACCTCATTGACAAAAAATTAACACAACCAAACCAAAAGATGTGAAACAAGCTGCCAAAGAGAAATCCGGATGTGATGCTGGGGATAGACGGCGACTAAACCCAATAGAACTTCCAGTCGTGAAGAGTGTGATTTGTTGTCACTGATTGTCAACAGGTGTCACAAGAGCTTGTCGAGAAAAAAACATGATTTCTGTGTGCCAATGTGACGTACCTACAGGACTACTACCATATAACTAACCTCTTTCTCTCTCAAACTGTAAACACTTCTTCAGTCCCTTCCACCAGAATCCAATATCTCACAGAAATAGGCAAATAATTCAAGTTTCACCTTTCAGTCTTTCACAGCCTATCAAGCAAACCTGTTACTCCTAAATATCACAGCAAACATGTTTTTATTTAACAACAAAGAAGAAAGAACAAGATTTATAAATTATGTTACCTACATCAAATAATGTTACCTACATCAAACACGTCAAATTTAGGTAAATAACAATGCATTTACATTAACTTTGTCAGCAATAACATCCCCCACATGGGACAGGCACACCAAGAAGTCCGTTGACACCTTCACCTCGTCCCTGAAGGGCCTCCACCTTCAGGGACGAGTTCCTCTCTTCGGATAGGAACTCGACAAGACGGAGTTCCTCTCCTCCCTCCAAAAATGAACACAGTTTTGAGTTTGCAGGCCACCACCGTCCTCCTCCAACAGTCTCAAAGTCTTTTCCCAACAGGAGCAAGAGCTTAACAACGCTCTTTCCACTGATCTTTGATAAGACTGTTCTTGATCACCTTTAGAGATCAGATCTGGGACAAAACCCTTCGGACTCACAGTAGACTCCTTCACCTCTTAGTTCTTGATGGAACTATCACCTTGGTGAAGCTCAATCTCTCTCTGACTCTTTTCCTTGGCCAGGCTTCACTTCTTCACCAAACAATGGAAATATTTTTTCCACTACTTCAAATTTGATGTATTCCACAAGAATCATCAATCCAATCAACCCTTTCTCCGAACAAGGGGCCAAACATCCAATCTTATCTTTGCCTGGTCTGTGAAAGACCAGGAACGTCATACTTAAAGAAACAACATGTTTCCTTCCCCTCCATCCCACCTAGAGGAGTGGGTACGCAGAGAAAGGAGAGAGGTTGAACAGGAGCAGTGGCATCGGTGGAGAAGGGAAGTGTCACAAAAAAGCTCACTGACTGGGTATTCTGCAAAGGATCAAATGAGTTGGGATGGAATATATGATGGTTCCTTTGGCAGCGACTTGTTGTTTCGGGCCAGGGTGGGTGCTCTGGAAACTGCGAGACGGTTGCGCTGAGTGGATGGGAAGGAGGAATGCAGGCTCTGTGGGGCAGAGTCGGAATTTTTTAACTGGAACCACCGCTGGTTCCCCGCCAACGAAATCATGAGACAAAGTCCCGTGTCATTTTAGAAATAAAACCCAACGCCAATGGATTGACGCGCCAACGTTCAGTGCACCAGGCACCACGTCATAACAATTTTAAAACAGGGACAATTTTGAGCAATGGATGGCAACTTGCCAACATGGGAGGCGCGTTAAAAGCCACATAAGGCGGAGGTAGGTAGCATCCAATGATGCGGTAAAAATTGCCATAGGGCAATATGGTCCAATTTTTCCCAAGGGTGAGGCAAAAAGGGCAAATTTGTTATTTTAAAATGCCGGCCAGTTAAAAAATAATAATTATAATAATAATAACAGGACAAAAACAACAACAAACACAATGAAATCAAGAATGGTGTCAAACCTTGTCATTTGTCCGGTCATTGAAAAATATCAGCCAAAATATGTCAGAATGAACGTGGCACAAAGTGAACCCAACAAGACTTGTGCCACATATTCCTGTGGTGCAAGTCAATGATTGAAGAGAGACGATTCTTTGGGTGGGTGGATGTGGACAGGGATGTTCACAAAGAGCAGGAATGGGCGCTTGTTCGTGAGCGACTGGGAATAGGGAGGGAGAAGGAATCAAACTTGTGGGTGGAACATGCTAAGCAATACCTTGTGAAGTGGAAGGGAAAGGTCTCTGCTGATTAGGAGTGAGGGTGGTTGGAGATATTGTTGTTTATTTCTTACTCTTATTCTTACTCTTTTACTTATTACCTACTTATCTTTTTTGTGTATTTTTTCATTTGAGATCGGACCTGATCTGGTGCATTGCCACGGGGTTGATTTTGATGAGGTTTGGGAAAGGGTCGGGGACCCATGCCCAGACCTAAGCCGGGAACCTGCCCGGAGATGGCGGCCCCCCACTGCATGGTCAGTGCAAAACCATTTTCCCGCAGCTGGGAAGAGGGAGTGTGCGCACTGCTGGTGAACGCCGCTGGTGCTTCCGTGACTCCCTGCGCTACTTAACCGAGCTTATGCCGGACAGCGCTCTCGCCGCGTGACTGACACAAGGCGAACCATTCCCCTGTTGTAGTGCACAGGAAAGGGGAAGTTCTCATCTTTAATTCATTTTATTCACTTTTTTGCATCTTTATCTCTTTCTTTTTATGTCATCAGTTGTCTATTTTGAGGTTGCTTTGCTTCCGTCCTTCATACGTTTTTTTTCTCTCTTTTCCCTTCCTTTTTTAGATTATTCACGAACGTCAAGGTAAACACGGAGAGGCCTGACAGATACCGTGATCTTCCTTTTCATGTTTCCGGACCGGAGGGGCGACAGTTGGACGACATTGAATGAATGACGAAGGAGGTGTATTGACGACACCTAGCCTAATAGATGAATGATCTGACAGTGAGCAAATAATGAAGGATTTGTGGCATCACTGCAGCGTGTGGACTGATCAGGTGGAATGGAGGAGGTGGAATCGTTGCTTTGGAATGGACTGATTCGGTAGAAGGGAAGTAGTTGTTCTTTTTTGTTATGTTTTTTTTTTTGTATTTATCTTTTCTGTCCTCTGATTTTTTTCTTTTTAAGGTCTGGCGAAAGGAACCTTACTTGAGTCTTGAAAAGACAAAACAACAAGTGATCAGTTGATGTTGTCCAGCTTTCGGACGTGGTATGGCATGTCCTTGCGAGCCAGGAGGTATGTGTCATCCATTCTGAAGGAGCAAAGTCTGTGATGTCTCGTGCAGGATGTTCTATACATGCATGCATACTGTCTTTTTTCCCTTTCCTTCTGTTTTTTCTCTCCTCTTTTTCTTTCCTTCTTTTTTCTTTTTGTTTTTTTCTTTTTGTTTTTCTTTCTTTCTTTTTACATACCTACATCCCTCTCTTCTCGAAAGTTCTATTTTTTTCTTTTTTTTCACTTTTGTGTATTTTTTGAGATTATGAAAGGGTATGCATGAGGAGATGAGTGTTAGATGGTTGCTCAAGGTTGGTTCTTGCCGGGTTGTGTATGTGTGTGTGTCTGCTTGTGTGTCTGAAATGATTGCTATATGACTAGGCCCCGTCCACATTCCGATGATCTCTTCGCGGTCCTTTCCCCTCCTTTTCCCTTTACCCCTCCTTTCGATAATGCAGCCGACGGTCGCGTTTCTTTCCCATCCCTTCCCTGGTATATGATGAACCTCTGCTGTTCACAATTTTATTGATGATTGCCTTAATGGCATGAAAACCTGTAGAACAGAGTAAATCTGATACCGACCGACCGTCAACGGGTAGGTATATAAGAGTATGCCGTGGCCATGTGTCATTGTTGGTGGCATATTTAGGCCAGCTCTATTTGGCCTTATCTGCGACATTTCCAATCGCCAGAAATTTCATCATGAGGTCCTGATGGCCACGTCAGTTCACCGTTTGAGTCTCGTGCCATTTGTTGACCTACTTAGCTGCTTTGCAGCAGGATCGGGCATTATCACCAACCAGAAGAATCAACGACTTGCTGAGTTACGTAGAGTCCAAACCATGAAGTCCAAAAGCAAAGCCAGCAGACCCGACAAAATCTGCAGAACTGAAGCAGAAAGAAAGATCCTTGGGAAAAACAAGCTTGCAAAGTTCCTTTTGAATCACCCTGTGTGTGTGCTGAAATTGCAGGTCAGAATAATTGCCTCAGGCCTGGCTCAAGATAAAAGGTGTTCCCAAAAATTAAGATGAAATGTCTTTCTTTAAAAAGCTAGATGTACCTAAGTGCAACATTGAAGTTTCTAATGTGGCCACCGCATGAATCTTAAATCGAATTGAGCCTTTAGTTTTTGAAAATCCACAAAATGCAGTTGACCTTGGCAATGAAGACTTTTCCACTCTCCGCATTTTACGTCGTACTCATTCCAAACGTGCATAAATCCCTTCTCGGATTCATAAATTGACTCCGAGATTTATCTTCTACTCGTAAAAGATTACAGACAACACTGATTTCAACATGTTTTTTGTCACTTCAACCAATCTGGAAATGCAGATGTGAGCTAACAACCAGATTTCTCTTCAGAATTTTTGCAAATCCAAGTCACCAAATTCTTCACTCAACTCTAATTGAAAACTACAGGATCTTAACAAAAAGTGCCAAATATCTATTCACATCTCATTACAACAGTTGCCAGGCTCAAAAGACATTCAACAATTCACCAGGATAAAATTAGAATAGAATTTGGACAAAATTCAAACCTCTGACAAAATGAAACTAATTCCATTCCAAAACACACCATTCACTCCACACTTGTTACACCCTTCTTGTTACATTAATATCAAATTGGGCCGTCACAGATAAGAAATTTTGGCAGTGGGAATATGGCACAAATGAAAAAATACCGACAATCCTAAATGCCGGTAAATTGTGATTACGACACCCCTACGTGTGATGCATTTTTTTTCAAGGGTGTTTATTCTTCAAATAGCATGATTTTTACAATTACATTTGTGCAAGCAGGCCTCAATTTTTAAATGTAGAAATACAGGCAAAGTACCAACTTCATTCAGGAAAAAAAGAATAAATAAAAAATATGAAAACCAAAAATGTCACCAACCTCAAAATACTCCAATGATTGAGGCTCATGTCCGTAGAACCATCACCGACTCATTTCGACTCATTTCGACTGCAAGCGCTGGAATACATTCGAGAGAATATTGAAAGATCCCAGTGATTGCTTTCGCTACTCACGTGCCACAGGCAATTGCTGTTTGCACGGAACAAAAATAATAAATAATAATAATAGAATGTTGTTGAAGAAAATCCATTCAATCACATGACGGTTTGTAAACAGAACCATTATTAGGGGCCTATCATGATATTAGCAAGTTCCAGTGCACTAGTCAAAAGTGTAGTCCTAATCACAATTTAAAATGACATCATGATATTCATCATGAAATAACTCAAGAAAGACATGAACCGCAATGATTGGATCATTGTTAGGTTGAAAAAGAAAAGAAAGGAAGAAAAAAATTAAACAACTGATGATAACATGTTAGCATACCTACCACGAAAAAATGAAATACCTACCTACAAAATAATTTTTTGATGTAAAGATCTGATAGGCAAAACTTGTGCACACAAAGGGCAAGAGTGAAAAACACTGGCCATTGATATGAAAGGATGGGCATGTGCTTCACAATGACAAAACTCAAAATTGAGTTTCTTTCAAAACAAAACCCATCTTTCACTCTGTTGGTTCACCTCCAGAGTGAAAGATGGGAAAATACCACCCACCATGCTTTGCAGGAAGGCAAGCCCAATCCTTGTACTCAATAATTGTCTCACTCAATCTCCTTTTTTTTTTTTAATTACCTGTGTCAAAAACTCAGTTTCAGATCGCGCATTGTTGGTGATCAGTTAGCCTGAAATTTTTTCAACCACTCACACTGAAGAAAAAAACAGCCTTTGTTTCACTATAAACAGTACCCACCCAGGTAGGTGGTGGTCTAAAATTGGGAAAAGATATTGGAAGGGAGGGCAATAGCCAGACAAGCTAGATAACGCCCCCACCAGCCAACCCCTAGAAAAAACTCGGCCAAACACAGTAAACAGAATCGCCAAGGGAACCCCAAAAATTATTTTCCCCATGTATATTTTCAGAACTTAAGGCACACAAAAAAAAACAAAACTAGAAAATAAACAGACAATAATGGAGTAGAAGCTACAAAAACACAGTATCTGGGTAGGCTACCTCAAAACATGAAAAGAAACAACAAATACAACAAAAGTTACAACATCACAAAAACATACGTAACTTCCAATAACTGAACTTGATGTACAGGCACTTCCCCGGAAGTCTTCTAGCACAGTGCGCACTTCACCCCACCCACACCGGAAAGTTAGTTGTGTAACGGGAAGTTTGTTAGGATGTGCTAATTTGTTTCTTCTTTCTATTCCTCTAGGAGGGAGGGAGGGTTTTATGTCTTAGAGGGAATCTCTCCATGAGAAGAGGAATTCATTTCCTCAAGGAGAGGAGGAATTCGTTTCCTCAAGGAAAATGATCACAGAACTGAGGAGTGATTGGGTACTTCCAAAGGACTGGAAGCGCTTTCTGTAACTTCAAGATTCCATAATCTGTTCCTCACTCCATGGTCTTTGATATGGAGAAATCAATGTTTGCCCACAACCATTGGTGTGTATTAGCCCTTGATAATACTGGTGCATAGTCAATTTGTACGGGAGATAATTCTTCAGTTGAAGGCAGATTTTGTATTGAACTCACCAAAATAAACAATCCTTAACACATATCCTGGAAAGCAAAGATGCAGCCTTTTAAAAACCACAATTACACAATAATTAAGATACTGACATAAGCTGCTAACTAAAGGATCCCAGGTGAGTTTACAATCTAGAAGCAAGCCTAAAAACTTTATTTCCTCCACATCAGGAAATTGTGGGCTATTAACTGCAGGGACGTACACTCCACTTGGTCATAAAAAAATTGACTAGACCGAAATAAGCAGAACTGGGTCTTACGTAGATTTAGAGACAGATTGTTCTCAATAAGCCACCTATCAATGACTTCAAGATCTTCATTTGCAAGCCGAATCAATTGGGAGACATCTTTACCTGATAGATACAGCGTAGTATCATCAGCATAAAGCAACACCTTTGAATGCAGCTTGAGTTGAGACAAATCGTTCATATAAATAAAAAAAATGCATCACCGAAAACCTGCACTGTTGGCTGAAAAAAAATCCTGCCTGCTGGCCAGAAAATGGAAGGGAATGGACTGAAGATGTCACAAGCTGTGACCTCTTGACCTTGTCCATTGTCACCATCAGCCAGGCCCGGTTTTAGGCGTAGGCCATGGCCTACGCCTGATTTTCTCAGGGGCTGCATTTTGGGGCGGGCGGCAATTTTTTTTGAAGCAAACACATTTTAACTTTCAACAATGCATAAAGTCTTTGACAAACCCATGCGAATGCGATGTTCTGGCTTGTGTCTTTCTCTTCGTCCAAACAGAAAAAATCGTCAATTTCAATTCGGTGAGAACACGGCCTCATCTCAACCCCAGGACTTGGATTACGTTATCAAATAAAATTCTCTGTGTGCCCCAACCTCATGAACCGGATTGCACTCCAGCTCAGTCCAATCAGCCAGGCGGTAGGCGGGTCAATGCCGCATGCTGCAATTTTAAAAGTCGATTTGCCTGCAACTTGTGGAACTGAGCAATGCCCATGTGATTCATGTGGAAATGAATCTTGATGATATGCCTCCCAATCTTGATTTTCCAATCCATGCATCCATTCAACCGAGGGCATGCATACGGGAGTTTTGTGAAAAATGCTGTTTTTTTTTAAAGTGAGCATTCTGAGCACCATTTGAGGTTACGTTTTTCAAAAATTTCTCCCCCTTCGGGGAGGGTGGACCGGGCACCCCCTTCCCGAACCACTCCCCCGGTGTTGTGCTTCGCTCAACGCTTCTTCGGGGGCGCATTTTTTTCGCTGTTGCCATGGATGTCAATTCGAAACAAAAAATGAGGGCGGCAATTCGACTACTTCAGGCCTACAGTTGGACATGGCCTGAAACCGGGCCTGCCATCAGCTGAGCAACATCAGCTTCAGATCGGTATCAAGGATGTAACACTGTACAGCAGTAAACAGTAGAAATGCATGCCTCAAGAAACAGCATCTTGGGGAAAACCGCAACTGGAATATACGAGCCTCAGACAGCTTTCAAATATTTCCCCTTTGTAGAAAAACAGGAGGTTTTCTCATCTTTGTGGCTTACAGCCACAAAAAATTTTGGCACACTACTTCATTCGTGTTCAATTTTCTCATCAGCGTGGCCACTTGATCAACCACCTAACTCCCTCATCAAATTTTCACCCGTTTCCAATTTACCTTCCATTTTCTTCACACGTGACTTCAACCAAGACATCACTGGATTTCTCAGGCAGGCGGAGTTCGATTCAGCGCCATCTACGCGAAGGTACGCGAAATGGTGTTTCACTTTTTCGCCGCTTGTCGCTTTGAGACACAATGGCGCGCAATGGAATGAAAGCCATTGCGATCATTTCTGATGCTGTATTTCTGCGAATTTTTGTGTCACAAGGCTCAAAATTGGTGGTTTAAGAAAAAAATCATGGCGAATTGGCGCGCATGGACAATTTTTCACCAAATGCTTTCTTGGTCACCAGAATGCGCACAGAAAGATTTGTCGGAAATTGCGAGTCCTGGCGGCCAGTTTACAAACACTGCCGCAACTTTAGATGGCACGCCGGAACCCCCACCGAGCATTGTTTATTCCGAAAGGGGACTGGGTTAGGTCAGGTTCAGATGGCTTTAGGGAAGAAAAAAAATGTTTTTCTTTCTTGCGAAAACAGGGCCCAAATCGAGCATTCTTGCACCAAACGCTCTCTGCCATCCAAAGTCACGGCAGGGTTGCACCAAGCCCTGTTGAAATTAGATGGCCCCTGTATAGGTACTTTAAAATGCTAGGCCCAATGCCATTTGGGTCTTGCAAAAATGCCAGGGCCTAGCAGGTACTTTAACGTTTAAGTCGTCTCCGGATTTTGTAACCTTATCTCGTCTATGATGCCATATGGCATCACAACTTTTCAAGTCGGTCTGCTGCTGCAGCCTCATATTCAATTTTTGAAGTGTTTGGAACAACTCCTTTGAAGGCATG
>JASGXE010009410.1:0-16042 GCA_030068105.1 Sinentomon sp. SZTP_YWyxl
TTTCATGACATGTTCCATGCCACAAATTCTGTGTAAGGATGGTTCAACACTGGAAGAAATAGCAAAACATCATTCACACACAGTTCATATGATCCATTAAGTGGTTATTCGTTTTTTGTTATTTTAATTTGCACAAGATTACCTACCTGACTGTTTTTTTCAATTTCTTTTCCTTTTTTTTTTGTGCTCGCATCTATCTATCTTTCTTATTCCCTCTTTTCACAAAAATAATAAGAAAAACATGAGCAATATGTGGGTACTTAACCCCTCAAGCCGGTTCTTAGTGCGATGAAAAATTCCCCGAATTTTTCCGCTTTTAAGATGATTTCTTAAAAAAATGCAAGTTTTTTTTACGCGTAAACAAAATCTTTGACTCCGCTACTTCAAAATATCAGAAAACCAGTTGCAGTTGACCAAAAGTGACAAAAGTTGGCAAACTTAATGAAAAACGTCCACTGAATCCAATGGTGACAAGTGGAGAAGTCCAAAATGCTGCCTTCATGTCGTAATTTCGATCCAAATATCAATGAGATCCCAATAATTACATGGCTTCTCAATGAAGGATAAGTGAAAGAAGCCATAAAAACTTGATTGAAGACCAAAACCCGAAGAAAAACTAGGAAAAATTCCGAAAAAAAGCTGATAAAAACGGGCAAAAAGCAACACGTGCGCGCAAAAACATGGCCGCCGAATTCGAGTGAAATTTCGCGTCCGAAAACGCACAGTCTTTCTGCCGTCGGCTGCTCCGCCAATCGCAAGTTTTTTCGTGATGCAATTGCTGATTTTGAATGATTGAACCCTTTGTCCCTTTATTTGATAGAATTCACCAATAGCAGCCGCCTCTGTGATGCTGCAACCAATAAGGTGAGGGTAAATGACGTCAATACCTGTCGCGTATATATACGGCAAACCGGCTTTATGAAGAGATGGGGTTCAGCGTATATATACGGCAAACCGGCCGGCAGACAATTTTCATTTCGCGTATATATACGTCGTACCGGCTTGAGGGGTTAACATATAATAGGACATGTGCATGTGCACTCATTGTCTTGGGATACCACTTCAACCAACTGTGTTCAATGGCATTTGCCTTTTTTATCTCGCATCTTAGTGCCAATTTCTTTTCCTTTTTTTTTGTGCTCGCTTGTGCACTCAATTGTCTAGGGACACCACTTCAACCATCTGTGTTCAATGGCATTTGCCTTTTTTATCTCGCAACGTGGTGCCAATTTCTTTTCCTTTTTTTTTGTGCTCGTATGTGCACTCATTGTCAGGGATACCACTTCAACTGTTTGTGACAATGGCATTTACCTTTTTTATCTCGCATCTTGGTGCTCTGTGGTGATTGATGCAATGGATTTTGCTTTGAATCAACATTTTGGCATCACCATCGGTTGTTATCCTGCTCCTGCTTGCAATTAATGTATTTTGAATGTGAGGAAAGGTTCTGACATTTATCAAACAACCTACCTATTGGTTTTGAATGTGTCCTTAAATGGTGAGTGTGCTTGTTGCTTGTGTCACAAAGAATTGCTCTGCACAAAAATGCATTCTTAATTTTAATTTGAGTTCAAAAAAGAAAGAAAGAAAAATCCATTGATTGGCCCAATGGCATCAACTTCTGCGCAAGGGGTCCTAAAAAAACGTGGAATTTGCGGAATCTGCTAACTGAGGCTGCAGTGCGAATCCAAACCCCCCAAATTTCCAAACCAAAGGGACAAACTAAAATGCGGACGCGGACCAATGGGAGACATGGCGGTTCGCAAAACAAGCGAATTTCGCGGAACCACAGGTTAGGTTGATTCCTATTTATCACCTTGCTGTTTATCGCTCCTTGTTGTACTGTTATAGGATTTTGAGGTCTGGTTTGGACCTTGATGGCGTCACCTTTGTGTCGTTGCCTGGTCCTATGGAAACAAGGGCCCAGGATTCAAACCAGTACTGTTTGCCAAGGATCCATACAAACATGGGTAAATTCTCCCTGAACTATCGCCTGCCATACCTTTGGAACATGCTTCTACCTGACTTGAGAAGCCACCTGTTACCTAGGACTTTCAAGACGGGTCTTAGACAGTATTTGGAAAAAATGAATACAGAAGTGCTCTTGAACAGTTACTATAGGTTTTAACTGTGCTTCTCATATGAAAAGTTTGGTTTGCCTAAGCCCTGAGGGTTTCTGCCAAGGACAGAATAGACTGATTGAAACAGACTGGGGTTTGAATAGGTCTAATCCAGCTGAAAAAAAAAAAATTATTTCGCTCTGGACAAATTAAAGGGAGCTAGGTGTAAGGAACTTTAATTTCTCCTCCTGTGATTATCCATTTAAAATCCATTGTTGTTCAACAATATTTTTCATTTCTCTGTTTTCACTTAGCTCCCTTTAGTTTGACCAAGGCGATTTGTGGTGAGTCTAAAAATATAGTCGTTCGGTGCATAGGTATCCCACTCAGGTTGTTCCCATTAATAGGTAGCCGAGGGGGGTAGGCTAGTTCTAGCTCCGCTAATCCCCACTCCCCTACCCCGGCTAAGTCCTTCTTAGGATGAAAAGCATATTTCTTAATCTCTTGTTTCCTTTATTCCTGTTTTCTTCTGATGTTTCATACATCACTTGCCATTCTCTTCCAGGTGACAAAACATCGTACTGTGTGATTTGTTGTGCTTAATTAAAAATTCGGAGATGTGCAATTGACACAATTTCATTGGAATACTCTTGATCTCTTCTCGTTGGGATTGATACAATTTCATTGGAATACTCTTGATCTCTTCTCGTTGGGATTGGCTGGTGCTGAATGATACGTCTGGGCTGTGAGTTTGTTTTGCTCATTTATTTTCTTGTTCTTCTGTTGTTTGCTGTTATTCAATTGGGTGAACGAATAAAAAACAGAAACAAACAGAAAACAGGTTTTTTTAAATGCGGGGTCCCAACGCCAGCAGCAAAAAGTGGCACGCCCCCTCATCGCCGACACGAATGAGACCCAATTATTGGGCGAAACGTCATTTCCAAACCCGAAGTGGGATTGCAATGTGCAAGAAAGTGATGTTTGAAAAAATAGGTATGCAAGCAGAGTATCGATGTGGATACAAAGTTGCAGTTGCAATGGCAGCATTCACAAGCCAAAAAAAATAAATAAATACTATACTATGTTGGGGGCCACAGGCAGTAAAAGCCATTGGACGTGGTAAACCCCGGTCAGACATGCATCATTTTTTGCCTCGGCAATTACCACGACAACAATCAAGTCGTCATGTTCTTTCACCGAGGCAGCATGTATCTTTTTGTGTGTAGATAAGACGCCGTCGCGATCGGCATTAAAAAAGAAAACACGGTTTCAAGTGCAAACCATCGGTACAGAGAGATTGCGGTACAGTTTTAGAAACCCATGGTGGGTATTGTCAAGAAATGTGGCCAGAAAAATAAAAATAAAAGAACACGAACCAGGTCAGGCGAAGTGAAGATTCCAGCATGGCATTGTCCAGATGGTGACAGTTTGACAGCAGGCTCGGATGAATAGATAGCACAAACAACAAATCAATTTGGTTACAAAATATATCAATTTTGGTGGGTACCTCATTTTTAGTGCATGAAAACATGGAAAAAAAGGAAAACGGCACAATTAGCATATATCTCAAGGAAACGAAATGGTTTTCTTGATATTTTGAAGTAGCGGAGCAAAGATTTTGTTTACGCGTAAAAAAAAAAACTTGCATTTTTTATTAAGAAAACATCTTAAAAAGCGGAAAAATTCGGGGAATTTTTCATCGCACTAAGAACCGGCTTGAGGGGTTAAGTACCCACATATTGCTCATGTTTTTCTTATTATTTTTGTGAAAAGAGGGAATAAGAAAGATAGATAGATGCGAGCACAAAAAAAAAGGAAAAGAAATTGAAAAAACAGTCAGGTAGGTAATCTTGTGCAAATTAAAATAACAAAAAACGAATAACCACTTAATGGATCATATGAACTGTGTGTGAATGATGTTTTGCTATTTCTTCCAGTGTTGAACCATCCTTACACAGAATTTGTGGCATGGAACATGTCATGAAAATATGAAACTATAGGCAGGTAGCTCCACCGTCTAGCGTACCTAAATGGCCAAAGGTAAAGGTGGTGGTGATGGTTATAAGCAAATCGATGACTCGTCGCAACGGAAAGTTAGTGTTTTTGACCGATTAGGAAGCAAGCGAAGTGCTGACACATTTTCACAGGCTCCCAGCAAATCAGACTATTTGCCAAGTTCAAGAGGATTATTTCCAGATATTTGCAAGCATTGGGCACAGGCTGGAGTGTGTCCATCTGGGAAAAACTGCAAGTTAGTTTACTCTAGATTCATTTTTTCTGGTTTTTGATAGATAACTCAATTTTAATTTTCAGTAGTAATTATTAATTAATGTGAAGGTTTTTGACAAGAATTGCGACAAATGGGTTCAATAAAAGGGGAAAAAGAAACCAGAGGGGAAAAAGGAGTACGACAAAAAGGGAAAAAGAAACCAGAGGGGAAAAAGGGGTACAACAAAAAGGGAAAAAGAAACCAGAGGGGAAAAAGGGATTCTACAAAAGGGAAAAAAAACCAGAGGGGAAAAAGAGATTCTGCAAAAGGGGAAAAAGAAACCAGAGGGGAAAAAGGGTCCAACAAAAGGGGAAAAAGAAACCAGGAGGTAGAAACGGGGTTCAACAAAATGGGAAAAGAAAGTTGAGCCTAAACTGCAAATTCGATAATGTCGAGTGTACAGTGCTGGGAAAATTAATGGAACCATATATGCAATTTAAATGCAGTTCCGGTAGTCAATGATATCTTCGATTCCGTGACGAAAATTTAGCACCAAAGTTTTTCCTTTGTAGTCCAACCAAATGAAGAAGAAAAAAATCGAAAGTGCTTTTTCAAAAATATATGCAAATAAATTGTTGAAACTAAACTTGAGAAACAGATGTCACAATATGTTGATGAAACACTACACGTTTTTCTTTGTGAAAAAAAGGACGCAAGTAAATGAAAGTTTCGGAGGCAACACCATTTCTGCCATTTGATTTACGTATGTGGCTCCATTAATTTTCCCGATGCTGTACCTCTCATCAGAACTGTCATCTGCTCAACATCAGCATCTGACAAGGACGTGGCATACCTACCAGAAACACCATGCGACCAAAGGAAGTGAAACCACGTTGGTAGCCAGATCAACATGAATCAAACTGGTTCTGTTTAATGTTTTTTTATTACCTACCTCTGTGAACCTCACAACAATGAGAGTCCAGTTGATAGGTACTTGCGAAAGATTTTGCTTTTTTGCTTTCAACAGGTATGCCAATTCTCATATTCTAGTCAGTCCATCAAAACAGAGAGCCTCAACAGTGATAAAGGACGACATCAAAAAGAAGGTTTGTAAACACATTCATACCTATTGCTTGTATTCTGGTTTCAATTTGCTATGAACTGTGTGCCCATCAGGCTATTTTATGTAGGCCTACCTACATGTTGTGTGATACATCTCTAGCAGGTACCTATCTGTGTAGGTGATCTGGTTTGGAGTTTTTTTTTTAAATTTTGCAGGCGCAACCATAAATCCGATAAGGTCGGATTAACTGCGCCGTGAAAATAAAAAGAACAAACCCCCAAGTGGGAGAAGTTGGGCCGATATTCCACATTGCATCCCAGATTTGAAAAGGCGAGTTGGTTTTTGGGTGTGGGTGCAAAAGGGAGAATGATTGAAGGAGGTGCAAAAACGGAACGGCAACAAGGAGCAAAAAAACGTAACAAAAACATAGGTTCCATCTCAGCAGAGAAATTTATATACCCCCGCAGAACACCCAGAACCCCATTGTTCTGTTAACCCACTGGATTTTGCTGCATGTACCGGCGATGATGTAGCCAGGGCATGGATGTTTATTTTATTAAAAAATCGTTTATTTCCAGGCATCCAACTTGGAACATCCATCTGATGCTGCTGCTGTTTCGAAGTTGAGGCTCTTGGCACAGTCCACCATTTCACAAGGTTGGAACAAACTGGATCGACTTTCCCAAAAGCCATTCTTATTCTATGCTCGTATTATTTTAATTGCATTCTAAAATGATTTGTTTTCTCAGTTTTACCAGTGCATATCCCATCCTTATTATGGTGCAGAAGGATCTGCATCCCTATACATCTGCATCCCTGTATTCTCTAGTTGGTGTGCATTTTTCTTGAAAAGATAAGGTAGCCCTTTCTTTCTACTTGGGTCAATGGCCGCATGGCAAATATTGAACTTCCTCAAAATCTCTTGATGTGATTCATGCAAAGTTGTTTTATCTCGTAGATATCCATTGTGCTTATTCACCCAATTCATTTAGTTTTATTTTGCGCTGTGGCTGAAAGTGTCTTTGAATTTGACATGGAGATTTGCACTGAGTCCCTGCAAAGTGTAAATTGATTTTTTTTTTTTTTTTTTTTTGATAACTTGCCATGCATGCGGTGCAAATAATTATGACCTTGATTGAGTTAGGTAGGAACTCAAATGCCAAATGATGAAATTGATGGATTTTGTTTTTATCTGATACCAACAGCTTCACCAGATGGTGCTGGTTGGGATTCATTTGATCAGAAAACGTTGGAATATGAGGATGAAAGTGTTCTAGAGAAGAAACGTGATCAGATTAGGAAGGAGCTGGAGATGCAAATGAAGAAAGAGAAAGAAGACAAGTTAATGAAGCAGACAAAAAAAGGAGCACCAATGCGAAAGACCAACGACAAGAAGAAAAGGAAGGTTAGTGGGCATGACAACAGCCATATTCTCCATTGTCAATCATACCTAGCTTCATCTCGATGAATAGCTGATTTTGGTTGATTTTGGTGGGGCACCTGCTGCTTGGAATCGGGGCTTGGCCTGTGAACAGGCGGGGTGTGGAGGAGCTGCAAATGACGAATCTTGACGCAGGGGTGACAGTGACGGCATGGAAAGGTCCGGGGAGTAGGGGACCCTTTGGCGGCGCAGCCCCGCCAAGGGGGAGAGTGCACCAAGTGGCATGACCGCCGACCCTGGAAGAGGTGGTGGGGCACTTAGTGTTGCAAAAATTTTATTTTTATGCTCAATGCCACTTCTTTTCCACTGTTGCGAGAAATGCATTCCATAACAAAATAACAATTAACCATACCACTTTTGTTATTATTTGCGAGAGCCGCGCGTTCGGGCTTTTTTGCAGAAAGGCGGCTTTGTCAGAGATCGAGGTGTTTGGTCCTGGCTATGCTCGATCCCCTCAGTTCGAATGTTGTTTTGTTTTTTGATGCTGGATTTTCCATGAAATGGCGCTTAAATGCAATTTTTATTTTTCAATATGAAATGCATTCCGCCACTGAATGAAGTGGGTAGGTAGCCTACCTACAGCAGGGAGTCATTAAGTTGAAGCGAAGAAGTGTGAATGAGAATGGGGAATGTGACCGAAGGCAACCTTGCGAGGGTAATATGGAGTAGGTAGCTGATATGCACCCTGATAGAATGATTCTGCTTGGCCAACCGAAATTGATTTGTATGCATGGTCAGGACTTCTCAACAACATGTCTTCCATTTTCTTGAGCATGAACAGGCTAAAATAATTGGGAGTTTCCCCAAAATGGGGGTGTACGTTAATGCAATCTGATGAAGTGGATGAACGTAAGTACCCACGTACAACGAGGCTTCATGAAAACAGCAACCACAGTTTTGTCCAAAATGTTGGGGATTTAGGGAAACAATAGTTAGAAAAATCTACGATAAAATGGTCACATTGTGTACAAGTCATCGTGAGATCATCTGCTCTTGCGAGAAATGTTGGAAATTTGAATTTGAAGCCAACAATGAAAGCTCATTTTATTTTCTCATATTCACTTGAGTGTTTGGCATTTTGTGCTCATGGTAAGTGATATGCAATCACTCTCGCGATTTGTGCCATAAAACCGTTTCTTCTAGAGGCCTCGTTGCACTCAAAGTGGCTTGAACCCTCCGCTGGAAGTCATATCTGTGGAGCTCTTTGGTGATTTGGAAGGTATGATACTCAGATGAGGGTGCACCACAATTTGTCAGTTTTCATGTATGGGGGTCCCCAACTCCCGAGGACTGGAATGAGATTGGGTGTTTGATGCAGAATTTCCAATGCAGAAAAACTGCACAATTATTGATCATTTCTTGATGGAAACAGACACACTTCACATGGCTATTTTAAGGCATCAGCAGTGTCCGATAAACTGCTAGAGTCTGGACAGTTCGGTGGTAACATCAATGTCTTTGCCTGTGTACTTGTCAGCCACTGTTTGTTCACTGGCCGGATCTAATTTCTCATGATACCGGGTCGAATTTCTCACACATTTCTCATGCAAGCCACTGGGCCTCCACACGCACACGAAATTGACGTACTTTGTTGTCCTGTTCGGGGAATTCACTTAATTATTTGGGCCTGTTTTTGTTCCTGATGTGCATAAATTTCTTAAACTTCCAGAGTGCTGATGACGATAGCAGCTCAAGTTCGGATTCTTCATCCGATTCATCAAGCGATAGTGATTCTTCTTCGTCCTATAGCTCTTCAAGTTCTTCTGGTCCATCACAGAAAGCATCAAAGAAGGCAAAAACTACAACAAAGGTAGGCACCTAGGTACCGACCTACTGCATGCTTAGTGCACATTCACCTAGCTTTACAAAAATGGTAGTGAGTAGTTGCTGGTTGTTTTATACTTGTCAAGAGGAACTTTGTGTAAATTCCCATCCGCATCAGGAAACTAGAACATCTTCACAACTTTATTTAGAATTTAGATATGGCCCGACAAAGATTGGTCACCTCTGTATACTGTGCAGGGCACTATTCAGACAATTTTGACAGTTGTTTCAGATTTAAATATTGTAATCTTGTTTTCTTGTTCTTTTTTTTTCAGTCAAAGAATTCTCACAAAAGGGCATCAAGCAGCTCTAGTTCGTTGAATGGAAGCTCCAAAAAGTCTTCGTCTTTGAAGAAGAAGTACAAAGATCCTCAAAAGTTAGTGCAATAAATAGACACAGCTGACTCTAACCTTTGTTGGCCTTTGGTATTTTTCTTGTTAGGATAACACTGGAAATTAGAATTCCTAATTTTAACTTACCTACATTATTTTCTGGAAATATCTCCTCAGCGAGTGTTCAGCCACAGTGCATTTTTTGCTGCTAGTCCCACAATTAGGTACCTACAGTGTAATTAAGCGGGTCCTCCGGATCGCTTTCCAGCCTTGTTTTTTTTTTTACAAATTCCATTCTACAGCATTGTGCGTGAATTCATAAACACACAATTTTCATTATTCTTTTGTCGCATCAAAACAAAAACATCTGGTTTTTCCAAGTATTTTAATGCAAATGAGAGCTTTTATTCAAGAAAACAATATGTCCACATTTTTGTGTCCCCATGTACAGGGTGGCCCATAAGTCCCGCCACGAAATTATATTTTTTGTTTTTGTCTCTTAGGAATTTTTCTCATAGGTCTTTCTGTATCCCAATTTGAACCATGGTGGACAGCAGTCGGTTTACAATAGAAGAAAGTCTGTTGGGGGCTGTATGGTGTTAAGATCGTGAACGTAATGCTCAGAGTTTGGAGGGTTTTAGAACCGTGTTCACAGCTCGTTCTCACAAACCAGCTCCCTCCAAGACAAACATCAAAAACTGGGAGCGGAAGCTTTTTGAAATGGACCCAGTCCCCGCCGCCCAGCAGCAATTCCGACCGTGCGTGCTTCTGTGCTGCGTTCGCCAACCAAATCAACACGCAAAAGTGCTGCCAGCTCAACATGCCTCGCACATGTTGCAGCGAGTGCTGAAAACTGATGGTGCATATGCGTGCTGACAAGCCGAGCACAGTCAACGAACTTGCAAGACGACAGCAAGCTTGTGAATCAATGATGAACCAGTTGTCAGCAAACAACAGCCATTGCAATGTTCTCTTTACGGACGAGTGAGTGCGCAGTTTATCTAAGCAACCTCGAAATTGTTGTTTCTGGAGTTATGTGAATCCTCATTTTGCCGAGGAGGTGGAACTCAACCCGCCCCACGTGATGGTGTGGGCAGGCATATCTGGGCATCACCTCATGGGGCCATATTTAGAACCATTAAGAACAACGGGTTGATGGTTAATTTCCAGCAGTACAATTTCGTGACACGACTTATGGGCCACCCTGTATTTCCGAATTAATCAGAGCACAGACAGAAAACCCTGCTTTGGAAAATTCGATTATCTGGAGACACCTGGTTTTATTTAATCCAGATGGAGATTGCACTGACGAGGAAAACCGCAGTTATTTTGGATTTACCGGCGCCTGGCCCCTATGTCTGTTTGAAGTACCCGCATGCTGCCTTAGGACGGGCAGCTAACACTCTTCATCTACGGGTTGCGATTTTGACCTTCACTTTGTTTCCTCTGTCTATCTCTATTCTAAACGTCTATTTTCCTCTCCTAATTCTCTCCTTTTCATACACTTGAGACTTGGTAACTTTGTGGCTGGCTTGATTGGACGTGTTGCGCTGCCCTTAAGCAGGGTCCACTAAACTTGTTTGGTCTGTGGTATATTATTATAATTATTATTCTTGTCGCGTTTGTAAAAGATTTAGGTATCTTTTGAAATGAGTTATAAATGATTTGCTGTAACCATCAGCGTGTCTTGGGAGACAAAGTTGAACTGTTTTCCCTCCCGGAAGTTTTTTTCCTCTCCTAAAAAAATTAGCTGGCGAGAGCTGGGCATATTTTTTGCAAATGAAACAATGTCCAACAGAAATTCAGCCAAGACTCTCAGTAATCTCATAACTGCTGCAGAAAAATTTCTATTGAACATTGTGTGATCAGGGAGATCTTGGCTTGTAGGTAAATACTGTGTACCCACTAGGTGTATCAAAAAGTGTTCACTTTCAATATCTGCTTCTGCGTGTATGCTATTGGTTCCAGGCTCAGCATTATCTCCCTCCTCAATTGGAATCAATTATTGTAAGTTGTTTCACTTAAGGGACACTTCACACTGGATTGGATTTTCAAAAGTAGATACCTACCTACTCATCTGTTCTTAAATAATTTACCATTTTACTTTACCAAAAGGTGAGAAAACAGAGAACTTGACACACTTCTTTAAGTATTGTGGACACCGAGTCTGCATCAATGCTGCTGAAATGTTGAGCAATGAGAAGAAATTTACGGGGTGCAAATTTGGCAATGGAAATGTCACAAAAAGTCAACTTTGTCAAATAAACAGGGTGGTCCATAAGTGGTTTGACAAACCTTGTGGGCAGCTTCTGAGGCACTTCATGGTGAAAGTGTATTATGACGTTCTGTCCCCTGATGGCTATTTGATGGTATTCCGAAAAAAATGGGATCTCGCACTGTAAAATTCGATGACATTTTAAAGACACAAAATTTACTTTGAACCAAATTGTAATGCAGCGAATATGTCAAAAAGCAAGAGTGACAGCATACTTATCAACTAACTAACTAGGTACCAACTTTATCGGACTGTAATTTCGTGATTTTTTGTCATCTTTGTTGCTTTACAATTTGGTTTACAGTAAGATTTTGGTATCTTAGAAATATCGTCAAATTTTACAGTGTTGGTCCCGTTTTGTTTTTTCGGAGAGTATCATCAGAAGTCATCGGACAAAAATTCTTTCCACATTTTGTCTTATTGCTTCAGGAAGCTGCCCATGAGTTTTGGCAAATGGGACACCCAGTACCGAAACACCCTGTATTACGACATTGAGGCACTAGAAAAGAAATCTGTGCTGCTACAATGATGACAGGTCATTTTGACACTTGCATACGGACATTGCTGTTACTTAAGGTGCAGTCGATACATGACAAGGCATGGAAACTTGGCGATTGCATGTTCACAGAAAAAATGACAAACTTGATGCTATTCAGATTGGTAACAGTTCCAAAAACCTGTCTTATCACCGCATCTCAAAAAAGGTTCTTTCATTTTTCTCATATTTTCCTAATTGGAATGAGGTGGAAAGAAAGGTTTGGCAGAGTTAGCTTATCGGTTATCTGGTCAGGTTTGGTTGGTTGACACGTTAGTTTTGGTTAGCTTCGGTTGAGGTCGGGTCATGGGTATTTTGTTTTGTTTTTTCTGTCCTGTGTAAGCCAACCAACCAAACCTGACCTAATCCAGCCTAACCTTGCCAAACCTTTTCCACCGCATCCCAATTGCGAAAATCTGAGAAAAAAATGAAAAACTTAATTTTTGAGGCATTGTGGATGCGCTGGGGCCGATTCCGAGATGAGGTGGTTGACAGGTCTTTGGAACTGTAGGTACCTTCAGATCTTCTAATCAATTTCATGCGTAAGTTTTGGGGGTATCGCCTGCATTTTTGTATGGCCCCTATCTTTGGCAATAACAGGCATGCTAATCCACCCGTGTTGAAAATCGGTGCTGCACTGCTGCATTCAATCAGCTTGATTTATTTTGTAAAACGTTTATTGTTAATTAAAACGCTCTTGTATATTTTAGAACCAGACAATCTTCAAAAGGATCAACTGGCGTTGGCCATGTTCGTTCTCCAAAGAAACGCACCAGTAGTGCCAGCGGTACAAGCAGCAAGCACACTTATAAGCACGGAGTGAAATCGTCAAGTACCACCGGGAAAGGGACGGGAAAGAAACACAGTTCATCACAGTTGGGGACATCCACGAAAAAGGGAACATCTACCGCTCCGGTTTCCGGCAAACAAATCGTGAAAGGTAAGAAATTTCATTTGGTGAGAAGAACTCGTCCAAAGTCTTCCTTTGGATGCCCGACAGGAAATTTCCAGCCAGTAGTTTTTGAAATCATAAAAAGTAATCCGGCGGTTGTGCATGCTGAAACGTGCACGCTAAACAGTCAGTCGACATGATCGCCATTGGTCAGCTGCGGAGGCCTGATGACGTGACCCGGAAAACAGACTGTGTTTTGATCTTTTTGTCAAGTGATTGGTTGTGTTTGTCACAGTAAAATCAGGGGCTAAGTTGTGCCAAAAAGCCCAGCTCCAAATAAGTAAAAAAATTATTTTGAATCTAACATCATCCAAATGTTGCTCTTTTGGTAATGGTTGTCTTCCGAGAAATTAACCAATTTTCTTTGGCCCCCTGGATTAACTTTGTTCCACGAAAACATTCATTAAACTCAGTGTTGCACTTCTGTAAACACAAATGTTTGACTGAATTTTCATTTCCGTGCTGTTTCTGTCAACCTCCAACCAGTTTTTCTTTGTTGCAATGATTTGCTGCACCTAATCATGCTTGTGGGTATTCCCAGCTTCTCTCTTCAAATGGACCAAATCAAAGGCCTACAGGTCAGTGAATCATCCCCACACAATTCCAGTTTCTGAGAGCCCCGCACAAGAAAAGAGCAAATTAAGGAATTAAGGTTCATTTTTTATTAATTAAGGTTATTAAAAGCAAATTAAGGTTCATTTTTTTTTTAAATGTTTGGTTCATTTCAACACCACATGCAAATTGTTGAAATATTATTTTTTTTTCTGCATTATGGTATTCATTTTTGCAGATTGTTAAGTTGTCAACCAGACCAAATGCCAGCACTTTTGAGTTCTGCGGCTTGTCTGCTCCCCATCTCACACGGAGACATCGCGCCCACCTTTGAATGGCTGAATTCATCTTTCATTACAGGATAATTACGTGACCAACCTTATCAATTAATTACCTAATCCGTAATTGAAAAATGAAAATTGCATTTTAGCACCATTCCATGTGAAAATCCAGCATCAAAACTAATCAACATTCGAACTGAGGGGATCAAGCTAAGCCAGGACCAAACACCTTGATCTCTGCCAAAGCTGCCTCTCTGCAAAAAAGCCAGAATGCGTGGCTTGTCACCACCATCGGGCTCCCTCTCATGTGGCAACTGATGAAGTGTGAGGGGGACAGACAGAAACGAAGCTGTGGTTTCTGGAAAATTTGATCAACCATACAACTTTTGTTAATCCGTAATTATCTATTCAACTAGGGGGCTTCACCTTCTGCGGCCTTCGGACACAAACCCCCCTGTTTGGGCTGCGCCCCAAGGACCTGCGTAGCCCTAAACGTGCACTTCAATAGTTTTTTCCAACTGAAAATCCATCGTTGGGCATCACTTTTATTAACTCGTATGTTCCAAGCGAATTCATGCCACGTGAATGTTCACATTCACCCTTTGGGCATGTGAAGGGTAAAATTTGTGAAAACTTTGAAATCTCACGTTTGATGGGCAAAACAGCAGATTTCAGATTTTCCCTGTATGAAAAACGGTCCGATACCAAATTTTCAAGGCTGCAAAAGGTCTGGAAGTGCTCAATAATTTGTCACATCAGTCAGGTAAGTTAATTTTATAATTACTTGTTTGATCAATTTGCACTGATTGATTCTTCATTTTTTTGGATATCGAATAAAAGAGCCAGCTCCAGCTGAATTTTGTCTTAAAATGCCGTTATTCAAATTCATAAATTCTTGCTATCAACGAAAAGGTCTAATCTAAATCATTCATTGTTTCATTTTTTCATCTGCGACCTAGTTGCTGCAAAGAAATCGCTGTCAAAAGTCAAGAAATCGAAGAGTTTGCATCCGAAGGATTCTCCACCACGAAGAAAGAGTGGTACTCCTCCAAGATCAAAACTTTGTAAGTCTTTCTCTCTCGTCCATTTATCATGGAGTAGGGAGAGCCTTTTTCTTTGGAATCATCCTGCACGTGTTCCTTGTTTGCATCGAAAAAGTGCCAAGTATTGATGAACTGACGATTTGAAAGAGGTGAATTGCTTTCTTGTTTGTTTGTTTTATTTTTTGTCGATTTCTAAAACCAGCATTGCTCCATCGCAAACAGCGATGCGTTGGAGGCAGGTGGAAAAGCCAAGCACAAAATGTCAGTTAAAAAAACAGATTTGCAGCCCCGAAGTGCTATGGGCTATGGACCAATAAGAGGTTTATATCGATGCCACAGGGATGAAATAGCTTAAGGGGGGGGGGGGCCACCTGAAATCGCAAACTTTTTTTATTTGTGACCCGATTTTGTTCAAACTTTGCACACTGTTTGGGGGTCCATTGAGCAACTTCTGTACAAAATTTGAACCTCATATCTCAACTGGTTTAGGTACAGTGGTCATTTATGTGTAAAATGGATGCGATCTTCTGACCCGTGTTCCGGTATTACCATGTAAGTTAGAAAGGTCAAATTTTGGGTGTAAGTACTGAAATGCAATTCAAAACTTTTGACAGGGCCAGATTTTTGATTTTTTGTAATGCGGCTGAACTGTGCATGCATTTTGACTATTCTCCGCCAAAAGCGTAAAAAATCTACGCTTTTCTTGAATGGCATCGAAATAACTTGAAATTCAGAGCCAAATTGAAAAATCCGGCCCTGTCAATCGATTTGTAACACCCTTTTACATAAGTATGTCAAATTTCAGCCTTCCAACACAAACAACAGCCAAGATAGAAGGGTCAGAAGGTTACCGGGATTGAAAAAATCCAAAAGCGGTAAAAATGCGTTTGAAAATGAGTGATATTTTCTGAAAAGCTGAAAAAGCATGGAACGAATTTGGATCGCATACTGAAATTTGCTCTTGTGAAGCCATTTCTCGACGGATTTTGATGATTTTTGGACCAAAATGCTCAGAAAACATCGAAGTATCATGGTAAAAGCATTTACAAAAATGAGAAATTTTCCTATTTTTTCACCTTTTCTGAGGTGGCCCCCCCTTAAGTGATTCTCTGTGCACAAATTAAAACGAGCTAAGTCTAAAACACTTTAATTTCTATTCCTGTGATTTCCCATTCAAAAAGCATTGTTGCTCAACAATGAAAAAAAAAATCATTTCATGAAAATGAAAATTACATTTTTTCATGAAATGAAAAAAATTCATTTCATTTCATGCTCAAAAATTTTCACTTAGCTCCTTTTAAGTTGGCCACGCCGAATCACTTTGGCTATTTCATCCCTGTGACATCGATATGGAAGGAAATCGTGTGGGAAATCGTTTAGCCTGTCCTCTCATCTGGCTTATGCCACAGTGAGCTGCAGTCGACAAGTTTTGAAACACAAATGGAGCTGGACAATTTGAAAGGGAACTATCTGTA
>JASGXE010009411.1:0-16240 GCA_030068105.1 Sinentomon sp. SZTP_YWyxl
GAGATGATCCAGAGAAGAGCTGCTCGTATAATAACTGGATCATTTTCGCACGATATTAGCGTCTCCGCTCTATTGAAGGACCTTGGCTTAGTTTCTCTGGCATCGCGGAGGAGAGACCGCAGGATAAAACTTTTCAGCGATATTTTTACCCATTCCTACAACTTCTCCATGCCATCTTGCTATGCATTGAAACCCAACCAGCGCAGAACAGACAATGGGCTTTCCTTCGCAGCTCCCTTTTGTACCTCGAATCAACTTTTCAATTCCTTTTTCCATCGCACTATACGCGATTGGAATGCACTGCCTGCTTCCTCACCCATCATACGGAGAACGTCTGCATCCCTTGGCGTCACACCAACGTAATGCATCTTCTATTCCTCCTTCCCATTTTCATTGGATCATTTTTGACTTCTCGTTTTTAACTTTTCATTGCCTGACATTGTTTTTAACTGTATTGACTCGGAACTTTGTTCCACGTCTGCTGCCATCTAAGTTTGTAGCAGTATTGTGACAATAATAATAATAATAAAAATAAATCCCATACAACGAAGGTTGTGTCACCACTGCACAGAACAATCAGAGGAATAGCAATACCCTGGCAACAATTTGGCGATGGCTTCATCAATGATGTGCTCGGAAAAAGAGAGGAAACAGCAGGCAAAACATCTGAGATGGGGCCATCCGACCAAACAGTGAAAGGGCTCTACTTGAAAAGCACCGCGCGCTGTCACCCCTCCGATGCCTCACAAGTAAATATGGCTGCTCATCTTGGTCTAACTAATTGAATTCACTCAACGCTCATGTATTTGAAGGGCACAATTGGCAAAATAATAATCAATTTTAAAAGAAATAACAAGTTTATACAGTTTGCGGAAAACAACAAAATTGCCGTCTGATGCGAGAGGCGTGAGAAAGAGCTTGCATAATAAGGGGTGAATCAGAAGGCAGGCTATACCAAGAGGAAATTGTAAGTGGGAAAGAGGAATTTGCAAGGACATTTCGTCTACATACCGGCATTTTTAAACTGTAGCCGTTGTCTGTACGGCGCTGAACGGTTTTAACAACATAAGCTGGTGGCATCGGAGCGTCAATTTCCCCAATCAAAAAGTCCCGAATAATATCAAGGCGGCACTTCGGAAGAGCTGATAAAAAGCGGGAAATCTGAGGAATTCAGAAATGACGAGCCTAAACGTCCTTACCAATAAATGGAGCCATTTTTGCCTCAGCCTGTTTTGTGTTCTCCTGTCCCCCACTCTCTCCGTGTATTTCAAGACACCCAAAGCGCGTGTAAAGGAGACTGCTGGCCACAATGCGACTCCTGTATCTAAGCCCATGTTAAAATATAGTGAATATTCCAAACTGAACTTCGTGTTTAGAGTGCAGTGGGATACTAATTGATACTCGCATTCAGATCGGAGATTCAGGTTCAAATCAGTTTCAGTTTCAGGTGATAATTCAAGTTCAAATTCAGACTCAAAACACTGTTTCAAAGCACTGTTTTCACAATTCAAATTGAAAAACTCAAATTGGATAGCATGCAGCACGTCTTTTCGACACGTGTCATTCGAACTGGAGTTTTAACAATGGATTTACGTCAGGCGCCGACGACGATCCGGCGATCTAGTCAGTGCCAGAATTAGGTAATTTGGGGCCTTGGACACAGTTATTTAGGGGCCCCTGACCCATGGAACGCAAATTTATTGAACACTCATTTTTCGATTTCGTATTTTTAAAGTGATGGATTTCTTTCGAACTTTGGCAGAAAATCAAAACCAAATAAGGATCTTGAAGACGATATGAATGAAACAAGGCCACCCCATTGGGGCCATCAGAGGCTGAAGGGGCCCCTCTACTGAACTGATACTTTGGAGGAAAATTTAAAGAAAAAAAAAGGATTTTGTAGGTGAAACTGAGAGAGAGAAAAAGGCAGCCCAGCCCCGGCTCCGGCCCTCACGAGGCCGAGGGCCCAACTGAACTGATGTCTTTCGGGGAAAATTGAAAGCAAAACAAGGTTTTTCCAGGCAAACAGCAAAAAAGGAAAAATAGCCCCCCCCGGGTGGGGCCCTCAGCTGTATCCAAGGGCCTCTACTGAACTCTGGACTTTCGAGGAAAATCGGAAGCAAAAAAGGACATTTTGTGGGCATCTAGCGGGACAAAAAAAGCAAACGGAGCAAAAAAGCTGCCCTATAGTGAGGCCCTCAGAGGCCGGGGGCCCCTGGACCCAGGTCCAGTTAGTCCATAGGGAAATCCGGCACTGCATCTAGTGGGGATTTACTGATTGTTTTCATTCTTAATCACGCATCCACGAACACCTGGTCCTTTCAAGTGAAATAACATTTCCGAAAAACATTCAGACAATCGGTCGTATGCACCAAAGCCACACCCTGACCCAAACCCTAAGCTTGAAAAAAGTCAATTCCATGTTCAGATGCACCTTTCTCAACGATGGAAAAGGAATACTGTTGTGCATAGAAATCAAATTTTCCAACAGATTTCATTTCATAAAAATTTCATCTAGAGAATTCTGTTAGAAAATATGAATTGAAATGAAAACCATTTCGCTACAACAAATATGGCAATACGGCAAGGACATTTAGACTCCCGGCAACGTTCCTCCCGATGTAGAGATTGATTGATCAAGAGTCTCACGGAATCCCCGCGCAAATGTGGCTTCTATGATCCAACGTTTAGGGTTCTGGTGGCCCTGTCATCCAAAATATATTTTTTATTTCATTAGCCTTGTTATCACGTCACCAGCAGATGCAGATATGCTCCACGGAAACTGCTTGCCCATAATTTTTGTGATGACGTCCGTACTATTGCAGCTGCAGCAGTGAACATCGTAAAATTATGGATCTGCAGCCGGAGCATGCCCTCCTTTTCCCTGCATAAAAATGCCATGCAGTAGCACCTGTGCTGCTGTATACAGGGTAGCCCAAAAGTCCCTGACCATAGGAAAAACGCAAATTTGTCGTTTTTGTCATATTTTGTGATCTGAAACTTTTTCTAGCTCTGACATCGGATGTCAAGGCTTTGTTCGGAAATTTTAGCACCGAATAAAGTGGTGTCATCCGTGGTGGAAGTTAGAAAAAGTCACAAATCACAAAATTTGATTAAAACAGTTAATTTAATATTTTTATATGGCCAAAAACTTTGGGCATCCCTGAATATACGCATGTTGTTCCGATTACGTCTTGTCAACCGTGGTTAGAGCAAGAACGAGTTTTAGATCATAAGATTTGATAAAAACATCAAATTTACATTTTTCCTACGGCCAAAGACTTTTGGGCTACCCTGTATGTGTGGTTATTCAACACAAATCAAAACTTTTATGCACATAGGTTTTGCAAACCTGTAAAACTTCTCGTTCTGCAACCCTCTGATTTATGAACAATGTCGAACGAACACGGGCACTGACGCAGATCCCTTTTTTCAGCTCTGGCCTAGTGATCAAAATGTGAGTCGCATCATTGTTTTTCAGTCTATCCTTGTGATGTGGCCATGCCCTTCAACTTCTATTCCGGTGCAGATCCCCTTTTCCAGCTGTGGCCTTGTGACAAAGCCAGGAATTGGAAATTAGCCAAAATCAGAGAAATCGACTGCTCTCATAAGATCAGCATAGCCACAAGGCAGGACTATGAAACTGCAAAAAGAGTTTATGAACTCACATTTTGAAAAGGCCAGGAATTGGAAAAAAGACAAAACTTTTATTTTAGTGGACCATTTCTTTAAAATGTTGCATGTGATTCAGATAGAGGGTGGAGAGGATGGCTGAGAAAGAAACTTCTTTGAGAAGTGATAACAGTCAAAAGATGACACAGTCGAGGAGATAGTATGGATGCAGCGATGAGAAGAACGCATGAAGAAGGAGATTCCATCGAAATCATATTGTAATGATGATAATGCCGGTTACATGATGGAAAAGGTAAAGGCAAAAACTAATGCCAGCTATGTTCCGCAAATAACCTCTGACCTTTTTTGACCTCCCTGACCCCCTTCGCATGACCTGGAGCTCCCAGAGCCCCTTCGAGTGACCTGGAGCTCCCAGATTCCGAGCCCCCGAGACCCGAACCCCCGAGCCCCCGATCCCGCCAGAGCCAGAACCCCAGGGTGTTCTCCGAGCCGTGCGCCCCGAGAAGTCCGCCGATCCCGGCGGAGCCCCGAGGTCGCGTGACCTGTTTGAGCTCCCAGAGCCCCGAGTTACCTGTTTGAGCTCCCAGAGCCCCGAGCGACCGCCGATCCCAGAGTCCCGAGCCCCCGAGTCCCGAGCCCCGAGCGTCCGCCGATCCTAGAGCCCCGAGTGTCCTCCGATCCAGCCAGAGCCAGTGCCCCAGGGCGTTCTCCGAGCCGTGGATGAGCCGCGTGTGTCCCAGACCCGTGGGAGCCGTGTGCACCGAGAACTCGACGATGCGAGGGATCCGTTTGCCACAGACAAGCTGCCGAGCGGGGGAACCGCGTGGGGAGTTGTGGAGCCGTGGGGAGCACGGCACAAATAAAGATAAGATTAGCCACTTCCGGTGCATGGGAAAAGTTTCAATGATATAGGTACCGAGTACATTGCAACGGCGTTACGGCCTTCAAATAAAAGATAAGATTAGCCACTTCCGGTGCATGGGAAAAGTTTCAATGATATAGGTACCGAGTACATTGCAACGGCGTTACGGCCTTCAAATAAAAGATAAGATTAGCCACTTCCGGTGCATGGGAAAAGTTTCAATGATATAGGTACCGAGTACATTGCAACGGCGTTACGGCCTTCAAATAAAAGATAAGATTAGCCACTTCCGGTGCATGGGAAAAGTTTCAATGATATAGGTACCGAGTACATTGCAACGGCGTTACGGCCTTCAAATAAAAGATAAGATTAGCCACTTCCGGTGCATGGGAAAAGTTTCAATGATATAGGTACCGAGTACATTGCAACGGCGTTACGGCCTTCAAATAAAAGATAAGATTAGCCACTTCCGGTGCATGGGAAAAGTTTCAATGATATAGGTACCGAGTACATTGCAACGGCGTTACGGCCTTCAAATAAAAGATAAGATTAGCCACTTCCGGTGCATGGGAAAAGTTTCAATGATATAGGTACCGAGTACATTGCAACGGCGTTACGGCCTTCAAATAAAAGATAAGATTAGCCACTTCCGGTGCATGGGAAAAGTTTCAATGATATAGGTACCGAGTACATTGCAACGGCGTTACGGCCTTCAAATAAAAGATAAGATTAGCCACTTCCGGTGCATGGGAAAAGTTTCAATGATATAGGTACCGAGTACATTGCAACGGCGTTACGGCCTTCAAATAAAAGATAAGATTAGCCACTTCCGGTGCATGGGAAAAGTTTCAATGATATAGGTACCGAGTACATTGCAACGGCGTTACGGCCTTCAAATAAAAGATAAGATTAGCCACTTCCGGTGCATGGGAAAAGTTTCAATGATATAGGTACCGAGTACATTGCAACGGCGTTACGGCCTTCAAATAAAAGATAAGATTAGCCACTTCCGGTGCATGGGAAAAGTTTCAATGATATAGGTACCGAGTACATTGCAACGGCGTTACGGCCTTCAAATAAAAGATAAGATTAGCCACTTCCGGTGCATGGGAAAAGTTTCAATGATATAGGTACCGAGTACATTGCAACGGCGTTACGGCCTTCAAATAAAAGATAAGATTAGCCACTTCCGGTGCATGGGAAAAGTGTAAAGATGGGTACGAGTAGACTGTCGCTGCTGTGGCCTTCAAATAAAGATAACGTTATCACTTCCGGTGTGTGCATGATAAAACTATCAAGTTCGGCGAGAGGCGCCGTAAATCGTCATTACAGTGAGGTTATGGCGGCCCACTCAGGCAGATGGATTTTTGGTATCGCAATAACGGACCCGATTTAACCAATGCTATTCGGAAAATAACGCCGACAGAACTGCGTAATCGCGTGATTCAGGGATTCACCTGCGCGTCTGGATCCTACTTGCGCGACCACCTATAACGCCACCTCACATTGCGGGAAACCGAGCGTCTGTTCGGCCCTAACTCAGCCTATCTAACATATCGCTGATTGGGATAATTGCGTCAGAAAGATCACTGAAGCCTTGAGCATGGTTTGCAGTGGTTGGAGGCTGCAAGCCGATCCGGTCAAATGAGGCTGCAAGCCGATCCGGCCAAGCGAGGCTGCAAGCCAAGCGAAGCTGCAAGCCGATCCGGATAGGATCTTCGGAGAAGCACTCTGTCAAAAAATTTCGTGACATCATAATTTATTAAAAATAGTTTGAAGAGAACCGTTCTCAGTGAATACATGCGTCAAAATCCACGTGCAACTTTTCCTGGCGTTCGGCTCGTGGAATTATCCTCTGAAAAATATCAGAAAGTCATCCACTATTCTCCTCTGCAGCGAAGATGTGTTATGATCAGGTGAGCAACCGAAACAGAATAGCTTGGCGGCCATTAATGAACTCAGCAGGTCAGTGGCTCCGGAAAGAAGACAGCTCTTGTCTGCACGAGTATGAACGATTTGTGAATCTGTGACAGTGCTGGCGCGGGCGTCTGTGGATGGACGGATCAATGATAGCTGTCAACCTTCTTGATCCGCCTGAGATGAGTACTTCCTGAATCCTAGGATTTTCTTAGAGACTATATCCGTCTACATTCTGCATTGAAATAATTGTTAATTGAGCGGGAGGTGTTTTTAATTCAGCCCATCCGCCTCCCTGGTGGAATTTACCTCTGTTCTTTTTCCCCTTCAGTTTATGTCATACATTTGGCAGCAGGCACCGCAATTTTGACAAAAGTTCATGTTAAAAGATAAAAAGGTCACACCTTCATGTAGTCCTTTGGTGTCTGTTCAGAGAGAAATAAAAACGAATACGTTTTACCGCATAAACCCGTTTGTCACCAGAAAAATGTGGCTAAACTTCAAAATTTTGAGATCGATGAGTTGCGGCTCTAGGTTCTATTGCGGAAGAGACATTTATTTCGGCGCTGGCGACTGTGTCTAGATTCCGATATAACCATGAATGCGATTCAACTGTATGTATTTTTAGTGTATACGCAAAGCCAACGGTTCCTTCGCATAGGATCAGTGAGATTTGACAAAAAACCTCTCCTCACCGGGTTTCCCGCGCGGAACACATTACGCAATAGTCATCCGCGCGTTCCGAACACGCTTACAAGAAACAAAAATACAAAAACAAATTGAAAAAAAAAACAAAACAAAATAATGTAAATAAAATAAACTAAAAGTAAAGAACAAAGTAAAGAAATAATATGAAATGAAAAATAAAAGTTATTTAAAGCAAAAAGAAAAATGTCCTTGGCAAGAACATTTTAAAACTGCCATTTGCAGCACACGCCCGCTGGTTTGTTCCCGCTTTCAATTCACCACATGAGTCGTACTCTCGGCAGTTCCGTGCATTCCCGCAAGTCTCCACTGCATACACGCGTTTGGGCTGGTTGTTCGGCATATGTGGTTCACCTTTTGCGTGCGGGACCTGCACTCCAGGCAAGTGTTCTAAGGGTCCAAAAACAAATTGACACGCAAAATTTGCACATGTCTAAAGGAAAATGGAAAGAGAGAGAGAAAAGAATACGGAAAATAATAAAGAATATTATAATAAAAATAATATTTAACAAAAATTAAAATTAAATGGAAGATCGACAAATAAAACACTAGAAATTTAAAAAGGCGAAAAACAAGAGCAAAATATGAAAACAAATAAAAAATAAAAACAAAAGAATGGAAAAATTGCTGCAATTAGCTTGCGGCGCGTACAAATAACGCTTGTTTTCAACATTGCAATTCAAAAGTCAATTATACCTGACCTTTATAAAAAATTATGAGGTTTGAAAATTGTCAACTCCTGATTATCTTTCGGTTCCTTCTAAAACGCGGAAATCGTGGAACTTGCGGACTGGGGCTGCAGTGCGAATCTAAACTCCCAAACATCCAAACCAAGTCACCCTGATCGAATCTAGCCCAACCCAACCCAGCCCAAGCCCAACCTAACCCAATCAAACCCAACTCAGCCCAGCCTGACCTAACCTGAGGTTCCGCACAATTCGCCTGTTCTGCGAATCACCATATCTCCTTTCGCGGTCAGCGTCAGCATTTTCAGTTCGTCACTTATCTTTCCTTTGGTTAAAAATGCGAGTTGCCTTGTCATTTGCAGCAGTGTTTGTTCTTCAGGCCAAGCTGTCTCACAGCCCATTTTCGACAATGCTGGTGGGCAGTTCCGCAAATCCAAGTGCGCATGTTTTCTCAAAGTCCTCAGTTATGTGTCTCAAGTGCCAGACTTCAGACGCCAAAAACAGACATCTGAGATTTGCAAGCTGCTTGCAGGACAGTCACCATCTGTGCCAACACAAACTGAATGCGCCATTTCGCCGCCACCTGTTCGCTGATCACATCTGCATTCTGCTGACGAAATTTTTTTCCCAAAGGGCCATCGGCCCGAAGAGCGACTGTTGTGGTCTCAATCATCCAAATCAAGCGACCAAAACTGCTGATATGCTCATTTCACAGTGGATCTTGTGCACTGATTTCCGAAGTTTCGCTGTTTGTAACTCCAATTCTCCCACGTTTACGAATGACAAGGCTCAGAACTTGCAGAACAAAACACTTCAAACGTTGAGAGCTTCAACAATTTCCACGCCGCCAATGCGTCTTGCATGTTCAAAGATGACAAATAAAGGTCACATGAAGCGACGCTCTAAAAACTCAGTTCACCCATTGAAACCTCAGAGTCGCAACTTGAACGGCTGGACTTGGAATTCTCGAGCAATTATTTGCTGACTGATCCAAACGAAGATTGCAGTGATGCTGCTTGCAGAGATCAGAGGACTCGAAAATGGCCGCAAGTCCTGTTGGATCGCACTTTTGACTACAGACTTTGGATTGCATAACCAGACATACGGTCCGGTATTCTTGCCACATGGTAACCTCTAGTCGAACAATGGGTTTCGATTTCTCAACTGGCTAGAATATTCCTTTTGCCATAAGCGCTGTATATAATAGGCTAACGGGGGCCATGGGACTCCCTCCAAGTGTTACAAGGGTCTGAAAACATATTGATATGCACGACCAAAAGGAAAATGTACGAAAAGATATGCCAAATTTGTGCAAGTTTAAAAAGAAAAGGGAAAATGGAAAGAAAAAGAAGAAAAATAATACGAAAAACAAAAAAAAATATTTAAACAAAAATTAAAATAAAAAAATAAAATTAAAAAAAAGACGAGAAAAAAAACAAAATACGAAAACAAATAAAAAATAAAACAAGTCTGGAAAAAAAGGAAAAATAAAAAAAAAGATTGGGGCAATTATCCTGGCACGTAAAAACGCTTGTTTTCAATGTTGCAGTGCTAAAGCCAATTGCGCCGGCCGTCTTGAAAATGCCAGCTCCTGTTTCGATTTTCCGTTCCTGGCCCTTTGGTTCAAAAATGCGATTTGCTTTGCCACTTACAACAGTCTTTATTCTTCAGGCCATGCTGATCTGACAAGCCATTTCAACAATTTCACGAGTTCTTCAGTTCATAGTCTCATGATTTTTGGCATTGATTGTGTGCCACATATCCTAGTCGAAGGGACGCAGCCAACGACCGCATGTCCGCCTGCGCTCTTAAAGTCCTTAGTTGTCATGCGGCAGAACGAGTTGACACACCATATAAAAAATAAAAATCGAAACATACAAAAGAAATGAAAGAAAGAACGAAACACGAAAAAAGAAAAAAGAAACTGCGCAATGCCGCCCGACGTTGAAGCACGAGGGCCATAAGTATGAGTTCTCGCGACCAAGGGGAACAATAGATCAATGCGTTTATCCATTTTGACACATTAGATTCGACGTGGTCACCGAAATTCGCCATTGCTGATGTGCAAGGTTAAAAATGTTATCTGTGTCCACTCTCGACAAATTTTTGATTTCTCTTTTCCTATTCATTAACCAAATGTTAAAAAGGAGCACATAGCCGTTCTTAAACGTTCTCAAGCCCACATATAAAACATTCACTGCTGAAATTTTACTCGTATAGCAATGCAATGCTGCACAAGATTAATTATTGGCCACTCGCATTTATCCAGGCAACTCAAACGGCTTATGTGCTTACCACAAGTGGCGCTCGTAGCTAATTCAACAAGCAGCAGCTGAAATTGTCAGTCTTGGGATCATCACAGCAATTTGACTGTTCCTATCTTGTTGGCCACACGTGGCGGCAAATTACATATAATAACATTTGATCTACCATATTATGCGCAACGTTTCCTTGTGCTGATTTCGACAAATTTTCGGCGGTGGATTTTCTCATGCACTGCCGTACAATGTCTCATCTCTGAACAAACAAACCAAATGTGGCCTAAAATGTTTCCTGGTGCACATTCTCAGCTCGCATCTGGTACACACCATCTCACTCAGCGTCACTTCTGCCATTTCTTCACGAAGGAACACTAAAAACTACAAAGGTAGGTTTCGCACTGCCCATGGCAGGCGTTCCCAGGGCGGGGTGTTCCAGAGCACAGGGTTCAAAAAGGAGGGGCTCCGCTTCTGCAACAGGCTGGTTGGGTTTGGCACAGGTGTATTTCTCGCTGTAATTCCGGTTTCCCCATACCTCTTTGGGCAGGTTTCTGCCTCGCTGAAATTGTCTCCGGCATCATTGCCTAGCAGGCCTCGCTCGGGCCGCCACGTTGCCGTGGCTTCGACCAGGACGCGACTACAGCGTCGCCTCACCTTCCTGGCTTGTTCAGCGCGAACATTTGTTCGAGCTTTTTGATGCGAGCGACTCTGCCTTGCCAGCTCGGGGGCCTTGCACAAGCTAAGCAGCTTGGTCCCCCATATATATGGTAAATAAGGAAAATGTGAGATGCAAACTGCAAAAATCAAGGTAAATTTTATATGCTCCCGGTAAAGTTCCCGGCGACAGCTTGGCATTGCCTGCTTATCTCGCCGCATCCCTAATTTTTTCGTACCATAAAACAAAACAGGGCGGGTTGCCGCAAAGAGCAGTACACGCACCATTCATCGCAACTTCTGCCAACGTTTCACTGACGAACGCTAAAAATAAAAACGACTGGGTCACTGTTGTTTCTCTGCTTAGTTCGATGCGGCAACGGTTCACTGAGACCTTAATGAAAAATAAAAAAGAAAACATAAAAAATCACCCACTTGCATAAATGGTTGTGCAAACGATTAAAAACAAACGTTAACATTCAAAACCTCAAACAAAAGAAAACTTTTCATAAATCAAACAAATCCAAGCACAAAAAAAAAAGAAAAATAGTAAACAAAACGCAAAACGAGAATCAATAAGCCATATCAGTCGTCGAAAACAGAATGGCAAAACTGACAAAATGGCGCCACCTCAAAGCAAGTAACGGCACGTAAAGAGCTCGCATAGGCTCGTACTGGACAGAATCATTGTGGTTTTCATTGCCAAACATCACTGCACTACTGTCTTGTCTTGCAAATTTGTCAGATGTAACTGCAGGCCGCAGCATCTATCCGATACAAACTCCGACAGACGGTTTCATTGATGAATTCTTCCTCTTGTTGGGACGCAATGACGTCCTTCATTGCCACTCAGATCCATATTCAACACAAACAGGCGCTTGTCATTCTCATTTGCACAATTTAGTGCGGCCCAACGAAAATTGACCACTAAAACTGTTGGCGTCAAAGCGACAAAACCAAAAATATAAAATCGAAAGATGAAAATCATTTGAAATTGTATTGAAACAGAGTAGAATCAAATAATAATTAAATCCGAAATAATTGGAAATAATTTTAATAAGAATACAACAATTACAGATTGACAATTGAAATTTAAGAGAAAATTAAGAGTACTAAAACTGATAAAACAAAGTCAAAACCAAAAATAAATAAAAATCAAACGGCACAAGTGCAAAGGCAAGCATTCGTACGCATTTAATCAGTCGTGCATTCAAGCGAACAAGAAGTTCAGGTATTCACAGTCTATGAGATTCAAATGGCCACGTTGACCATCATTGCACGGATACCAGAAATAAAATCTTCTCTGTATCGAAAACCAGCTTGGCGATGCTGTATCTTTCACATCTTGTGTCCAAGAACGATAATAATTGCCAACAAGCTGCGCGCAAGCAATTCAAATTGATCCGAATATTGGAAATACAATGCCAAGTGATTCAAGTCAAATTCGTGTTTCCACACTCATCCGAAAACATAAATGCCAATAATGTAGAAATAAGTTTGAGATCGGCTGAGCAAGCTGTCAGTAGACCGTCCAAAAATAATTAAATAAAACCAATGACCCAAGAACCTCATCGGCAGCACCATACCATCGCCGTTTAGCGGAAGAGTGCATACTTTGTTGCCAAAACCTCTGCCAGGAATATACGGGTCCTTCTAAAACGCGGAAATAGCGGAATTTGCGAACTGAGGCTTCAGTGAGAATCTTCGCCCTCAAACTTCAAACCAAACGACCCCAATAGAATCTAAACCAACCTAACCAAACCTAACCCAATCAAACCAACTCAACCCAACCTAACCTAACCTAACCGGTGGTTCCGCGTAATTAGCTTGTTTCGCGAAATGTCATATCTCCCATTGGTCCGCGTCCGCATTTTAGTTCGTCCCGAATATATTGCTCTCGCACCAGCAACGGCTGTTCGATCATCACAACCCCATAATTGTGAAATTACTTGTATTTTGTGATGAAAACGTTTGCACCATATTGATCCCTGCACGGGCTGCTGATTGCACACTATGAGGCGTCCTATTGGCTAGAAGCGTCAGCTCGAGGTGACACCACTCGTGTTCTGCATCTCCGCTAGTTATGTTCGACACAGGTGTCAGTATCACACAAACTCGTCAATGCTTCGAAGGCCCACCAGCTCATGCAGTGCAGGTGTCACGCGATCGGAAAACAATTAACAAATAGGCTCGGTCGGGGACTACAAAACGCTCTGGGAGACACCAGGCAGAGCTCTGTTTCAGTTTTCAGGTTTTCAAATCGAGTTTTGTCTGCTCATTCCCGACCGTTTCTGCTGGCTGCAATCAACGTTAGCAATTATTGATCGGTATTGTCTTTATCTTTAGTTTCACTCGACTTTTTTCTCATTGTTTTCGCTGACGCATCCGGATTTTCACAGCAGTGGGGTCACCACAGGTAACAGCAAAGACTTGAAACAGAAAGTATTTTTCGCAAAAATGTCCGGAACCCATGCAAACGCGTCTTCATTCACCGTTCGCATGCATGAATTTCAGCAATCAAATCTTCCGTTTGGATTCGCTGCCATCGATTGAAGTTAGCATTCCATGGCGCTCCACTATCAACGGCGGCGAGATCCATTTGACAGGTAACTTTACCTCCGAGGTAAGCAATGTTAAACTGCCATCTGCTATACCCACCTCCGCGACGATGCCCCTGCCTGTCGCGCCTAAAAATCTGGAAATTAGGTGGGAAAACCTCAAGATCTCCAACCTCCGGTCTCAACCAGGTCTCGGTTAGCACAAGAATACTTAGGTTGAGTTGTCCAATAAGATTTGATAATTCAACACGCTTATTTAAAGACAAAATGGACTGACAATTCAGAATGCCACACTTGACCTCAGGATAGACTAGGTCTTTTGGTTTTACTTGAGGTGGGATGATGGTGACAGGTTTTGATGGCGTCGCAAATGTGAACATATTAACGTTTGCGACAGGCAAAAAATGTGGAGTGGCTGATCTGGGTGGCATCCCTCCCCCCACCATCGCAACTGACGGATCAATACTGGCCATCCCCCTTCTGCTGCTGGGTTGCACTGCAGGAGCAGGAAGGTGAGCACTGATCGCAGCTGGGATGGTTGAGGGAGGTAGCCCCAAGCGTGCATTTACTGAAACTGGTGCAGAAATGGTTTGAAAGGCGGACATATTAACATTGTCAGCAGGCAAAAAATGTGGAGTGGCTGATCTGGGTGGCATCCCTCCCCCCACCATCGCAACTGACGGATCAATACTGGCCATCCCCCTTCTGCTGCTGGGTTGCACTGCAGGAGCAGGAAGGCGAGCACCGATCGCAGTTGGGATGGTTGAGGGAGGTAGCCCCGAGCGTGCATTGACTGAAACTGGTGCAGAAATGGTTTGAAAGGTGGACATTTTTACATTGTCGACAGGCAAAAAATATGGAGTGGCTGATCTGGGTGGCATCCCTCCCCCCACCATCGCAACTGACGGATCAATACTGGCCATCCCCCTGGGATTGTGCAAAACATATCTGCAGGGTCCCTAAATTGTGGATGCCTGTCCAGCTGTGGATGCCCATTGGATACCCTATACTCAACCTGACTCAACCCAACCCAACCAAGCCTACCTAACATTGACAATATAGCCTAACCTAGCACATTCGTATCTGCCTAACCCAACCTTTCCAGGGGGTGTCTGGTGTCCATAGGGAATAGCCATTCAGTTTTCGAAAAATGGATATAGCGGGATAAGACACGATTGAGAATTGTTGTCAATAAATTCAGGTTGTCTGGCTTTCTTCACTAAAGGGCTTATGTGATCTTGTTTTGTTTTGTTTTAACTTGTCACTGACTATGTGTAATCTATGTAAGACTGTTGTTTGTTTTTCTTTTTCTTCGCGTTATGTATTCGTTTCCTTGTCCATCCACCAAATCTTTTGTGGATGTTTTGTCGAAATAATCTTTCGGTCTTTTGTGAGAATAGCCCTGACAATAAGGTGGCATGATACATTAATAGTCGTATATGTCGGCGTTATCAGAAATGGATTTGTTCCGTCAGCGCTGTAAAGATGGCCCTAGCAAATGCTTCACAGCCAATCCCCTGCTGAGGACGGAGCTCCCATAATTCTTGCGGCAGGTGGTACAAACATTTCAAAATTATGGATCAAGCAGTTACCAGCAGTCGCCTTCAAACGCGCTTCGGACAGCTTGAAATCCACGGAGAGAGTGGGCGATCGGAGACCCAAGAAACAGGCTGAGGTGAAAATGGCAACCATTTGGCAAGGACGTTTAGGCTCATCGTTTATGGATTCCACGCAGATTCCCTGCTTATAATCAGCTACACCCGAAGTGTCTTCCTTCGATCAGTAGTTGTGAGAATAACCCTGACAATACACTCTAAACATGAGATTTGGACTGGTTTGGATCGAACACCCTGGGAACACCTTTTAACATGGGCTTAGATATGGGAGTGTTCTTTGCGGAACATATTTTGGAACACGTTGTGTGTTCTTTATTTTTTATTTATTTTTTATCACTGTCAACAAACAGTGTTCAAATGATTAGGCACTGTAACAAATACAACAACAAAAAGTACGCAAGCAAGCACAGGCAAATGGAAAAAAACAAGGCAATGAAGGTATATTCAAGAGTCATGTGGAATAAAACTCACGTCGATCTGGGGGCGGGCATCTCTGTCGTGGTGCGAGGCATGCGCGAGCAATTCCGCGAGATGTCAATTGGATATTTGCAGGGAGGCTATTCCATTCGGCTAGTGTTCGGGGAAAGAAGGAATTGAAAAAAAGACTTTTTTTTTTAAATGGCAGGACAAAGCTCAGGCCGTCATCTGTCCGCCTTTATTTTGATTTAAATTTGTAAGTGTCAGATAGTGAAAAATCCACAGCACCTGTGATTATATCACCGAGCAGATTTAGGCGATGCGTTCGGCGGCGGCTCTGCATGGTGGAGAGATCTAAGTCTTTTAGGATTGCGGTTACACTAAATTGCCGGCCATATTTTTCTTTTAGGTAATATATATGACAGCTCTTCTTTGACAGCTTCCAGCCGCCAATTTCACACCTTTTAGAGGGATACCATGCTGCACAGGCATACTCCAAGATAGGCAAGACGAGGGAGGTATGAGCATATCGTCTTTGTGCACCTGATGCGATTTACAAATTGCGCATAAAATAGCCGACCTTTGATGACGATTTCGCTATTATTGATGAAATATGAGGCTTCCAAGAGAGGTTATGACTGAAAGTTACGCCAAGATATTTGAAAGTGGAGTCGACCTCCATTCCTGACTTCACTTGAAATAGAGTATGCACTGGCAGGGTCACGCTGATGGGATGCAAACAAGACTACCTTGGACTTGTTGGCATTAATCTTCATGCTCCATGTCTCGCACCACGAAGAGACGGATGTGAGATCATTTTGTAATCCAACGGAATCAATTTGAGAAATAATGGGCCTGTAAATCACGATGTCATCAGCAAAGAGCCGGGCAGATGAACTAATATTGGACACGATGTCATTGATGTAAATGAGAA
>JASGXE010009412.1:0-16400 GCA_030068105.1 Sinentomon sp. SZTP_YWyxl
TCCAACTGAAGCATTGTTGTCCATTCTCACTGGTTTCGTTGATGCTAAAAGAATATGAGCGTGTGTTTTGTAAACCCTCTCTCGTTTTTTATGAACAACTGCTTGGGCAGGTTACATAAGCTGAAAATTGTCTAATCTTGGACATTAAATTCGATCTTTGTGTAAGACTGTTATTTGTCTCAGATCGTCATACAAAGGACTTTAAATCCTTACGAAGGTTGTTCAAGTTCCACTGAGCTTTGGCAAGTGATCGACGGATTTCAGGGTAAGCTCCATGCCAAACTGGCACCTTTCTGCCATCTCTGGAACATCTTCACAAGCTCTTTTCCGAAAAAGCCTTTACGAGGCGTGAAAAAACCACTTGTCCACTGCCGCTTTCAACTCCAAAGTCAATTTGGAGATGCCACCAATGGTTTTTTAGCCAAAGATAGGAAAAACAGGGCCGTTGCTTGTTTTTCCATGTTTTGGTCAATCCCCCAGAATGATCCCCTTTGAACCCAAAACTGCCCATTGCCCTCACAAGGGTGTTTTGGCATACCCCTATCTTGCAGATCATGCATTCAACATGGAATGTGATCATGCAGCTCTGGTTTTTATTGCCATCGTGCTTTCTTTAATTTAATTGGCGTCTGTGAGTCAAAAATCACGTCAGACTGTGATGCTCCATCTGGCACAAATTCAATCAGAATGTCAGGTAACGGAGGCGGACATGCTAAATCAACAACAGAAAAGAAACTATGCACATCAGGGAAACGAAATTTTGTTCGTAACCCACTGAAAAACCAATGTCAAAGTGTGCAAGAGAAGAAAAGACTTGGACAAGTGCAACAGGCTAAAGCTCAGTGGAACTTGAACAGCCTTCTTAATTCCTGCCAATTTATGGCAAAAAGCTCTGTGGCCAAAGGGATTTCTGGTGAGGACACTGCAAAGGTGAAAAAACGAAATTTTGTAATGCTTTCCCCCATGATGCTGTGATGCTTTCTGAGCATTTTTGGTCGAAAAGTGAGAAAAATTCACTGAGAAATGGCTTCCCAAGAGCATATGAAAGTTTCCAATGCAAACCCTCCAACTGCTATTTTCAAAAGCAAAAGCGACAAAATCCTGTTTCTCACATTTTGATTTCCGGCCCAAAAACTTTCAAATGGCACATTTCTGTCATTTTGGAGGCCGAGAAAGGTGAAAATTGATAAAACTTATGGAAAAAGTGTGCCAAGTTGACTGACGGCCGGATTTCTCATTTTTTACTCACAATACCATGCAATACCGAATTGTGAAAAGAATCATATTTTGAACAGATGGTCGCAAAACAGCTGATACGAAGGGTATTTAAAACGTTGTGCCAACGGTCTTGTACGTCAGGAGTGGATTGACAAAGGACCTTTAAACTTTCTGAGCCCTTCAAACTGCTCATCCTTCACGTCGACACAGCGTCGTTGCAACTTTCTGAGGTAACCTGCAAGGGAATGGCAGATATCTGTGTCCTCTTGCGCTCTGAAATCACCGTTTTGGTAAGGTCTTGCTAAGTGTCCTGAGGCCAGATTATTCGGATACGTGTGGCAATGCTGTTACTTTTTTCGTCCGGCAGCTGATTGGAGATCTGTTTTCGAGCACTGGTGTTGTCGATGCAAAATCATGTGTCAGGACGGCTCGGATAAGTCAAAGTCAAGCTTAGCTGCAGTCAGGGCCGTAGCCAGGAATTTATTTCGGGGAGGGCCAAAGAATTGTCTACGTTGGACAATGCGTTGCGCGAAGCGCAACGCCGGGGGAGGGGTTCGGGGAGGGGGTGTCCCCCTCCCCGAAGGGGAAGAAATTTTGAAAAAATGGAACTCAAAATGGTGGTCAGAATGCTCGATTTTTTTAAAAAACTGCGCATTTTTCCCCACAATCCCCGTTTGCTCAGAACAGATTCACAACATCAAATCAGTCTTTGAATGTTGCGGTTTCAATTGTGCATTTTAATTCTTTTTTTTTAAACACGACACATCCAAACAAGGAATAACCGCGCAAGCGCTGTCGCATCAAAAAACTGGACTCTACGAGTACAATACTCATTTCATTTTACGTTTCAATTCCAGCAGATTCAGACTTTTGAGTGGCCTTCGTCAACCATATACCCAGGTTTCTTGGCTATCTCTTGTGATTTTCGTGAACTACCGCCGGCATCACATCCCATTCAACTATGATATTCAAAAAACAATAATAAATCAACAACCACATATCCCTGCTTGCCACAAAACAGCCCCACAAGCAAGATGGCATGTGGTTGTTAATTGTAATTTAAAAATATTCATATTTTTCCCTTCTAAAACATTCAACATAAATCCTCGTATTTTTAACCGTTCAAATTGCAAAAGCAGCAAATGTCTTTGGACTGTTATACCTTCCGCCAGTGGCCAGTGCGCTTGCGCAACGCGCTGAATCTTCATATTTATGGATGTGTAAAGCTAAAAACTTTGGTGATTGAAAATGTTCAAAGAAACAGAAAACGAAGAAGTGTTTTGTCAGGGCAAACGAAAGACAAAAACACATAAAACTACATCGAAGGAAATGATGGAGTTGCATTTGCGTTTCTTTCTTGACTCCAATACAATCATATCTAGTACAAACCAAAACATTTCGGGGGGGGCCACGGCCCCCTGGGCCCCCGGCTGGCTACGGCCCTGGCTGCAGTGACTTCAGGAAGCGTTGATTTGGCACGGAAAGGACGGCTCGGATAAGTCAAAGTCAAGCTTAGCTGCAGTGACTTCAGGAAGCGTTGATTTGGCACGGAAAGGACGGCTCGGATAAGTCAAAGTCAAGCTTAGCTGCAGTGACTTCAGGAAGCGTTGATTTGGCACGGAAAGGACGGGTCGGATAAGTCAAAGTCAAGCTTAGCTGCAGTGACTTCAGGAAGCGTTGATTTGGCACGGAAAGGACGGGTCGGATAAGTCACAGTCAAGCTCAGCTGCAGTGACTTCAGGAAGCGTTGATTTGGCACGGAAAGGACGGGTCGGATAAGTCACAGTCAAGCTCAGCTGCAGTGACTTCAGGAAGCGTTGATTTGGCACGGAAAGGACGGGTCGGATAAGTCACAGTCAAGCTCAGCTGCAGTGACTTCAGGAAGCGTTGATTTGGCACGGAAAGGACGGGTCGGATAAGTCACAGTCAAGCTCATGCTGCAGTGACTTCAGGAAGCGTTGATTTGGCACGGAAAGGACGGGTCGGATAAGTCACAGTCAAGCCAAAGCGTCTCAATGTAAATAGTGGTCCAACGCGCCATCTTTCGTATTGCCGAGAACGAGAGAAATCGTCGCCAAAAAAGTGATGCCGAGAAAATCCGCAAGATGGTGATGGCGTCGCACAAAAGGACAGCTCTGCAAACGCGCCAAAATGAAACAGGTGTTTTGGATCTGCTTTCTTGTGCATGACTGGACTGGAAGCATGTGTCCTGTGTGTTGCGTTTGTTCAGTTGTGTCCTGGGTCACTTGAGTGGGACACTGTGATTTCGTGATTCGCCTTTGTCTTCAGTTCGACAACAGTTCGCTCTGAATATTTTTTGCGTCATTGATTGTCTGAAAATGCCCACAACATGTTTCGTGCCGAATTGCCGGTCCGGATATCGTGATCAAACAGAAAAACGGCATTTCTTCTCGCCACCAGTGGAAAGCAGCCGCTTTTTGAAATGGCAAAACGCCATTCCAAGAACAGATCGGAAATTGACAGCAAAGGACAAAGTGTGTGATCTGCATTTCAGGAAAGAATGGCTCATTACAGCTGATCGTTTCGTCATCGAGGGAAAGCCGGTTTATTTGCCAAGAGTCAAATATGAGCTGGTCAAGGATGCATATCCACACATTTTCCCGAACTGCCCTTCGTACATCACGAAGCCAGTGAATCCCAGGAAGTCACCAGTTAAGCGCCGAAAGACCACCAACGAACAAGCCCCGCCGATCAAAATTAAAAGACGTTTGAATCTTGCCAATGACTGCGGCAATTCATCAACGTCCGCTCACTGCGATTCATCATTTGCAGAATCGCAATCGTCGCCAACGTCCCCTCAGACTTTCCAGAGTAAGAATCCTGAGGACAAAACCAAACACGGCGTTTCAGCCGCAGAAACTCCCACGTCGGTGACCACAGGCTGCAAAAGATGTTCTCGTTTCGACAGGCAAAGGACGGTCATTGCTCGACTCCAATCGAAGGTCAAACACCTGAGATACCTGCTGCGCAAGACTCGACGGCTGCACCTTGCCAACCATTCAACCAGAAACCAACCATCTCCTGTTCCTGCTTCATCAATCAAGCTATCCAAAATTCAATCAACTGTTGTTGCAATGATTGAAAAGAAGGCAAGCCTGACCAATCCAAAATCAATGCGCTACGACAGCGAATTTCTGCTGGAAAGTCTGCTTCTTCGGATAAAGTCCCGAAAAGGATATGTGCACTGCAAAAATCACGGTCTTCTGCCCTTGCCCTCGCTGAGCTTGTTGAGTTCACTTTTAAGGGGCCTGAAGTGCACTTATGGCATCAATACCAGATCGATCGAGTCCATTCAGAGAGCTTTCGAAGGCAGAACAGACAGTGAAAAAAGTGGAGTTTTGGTATTTGATGAAGTGAAGCTTCGTGAATGTGTAAAGTTCAACTCCGACACATTTAAGGTTGACGGTTTTGTGAACTTCGGTGATATAACTCCAGAGAAAGACAGAAATGTGCTTGCTGACCACGCACTCGTCTTCATGTTTGTGCCGATGTTTCAAAACTGGGTTCAGCCTGTGGCCGTTTACGCTGCGAAAAACGCTACACCCGGAAACATTTTGGCAAAAATCTTGATCCAAGTTGTTTTGCAGTTGGAGGCGGGAGGCGCAAAAGTTCATGGATTCGTCTGCGATGGAAGTCAGCCGAATAAAAAACTCTGGGACATTCTGAGCATCTCTGGCAAGGCCGGTAATTTCAAACACTGCATTGATCACCCGGTAGAATCCACCAGAAAGTTGTTTGCCTTCTGTGACTATGTCCATATCTTCAAATGTATCAGGAATAACTTTCAGAAAAAGGAGCTCCTCCTTTACGAGGGTGATGCGATAAATTTCGCCTATTACAGAAAACTTTACGAGGCTGACATTCAGCGTGCAGGACTTCGTGTCGCCCCCAAATTGACTCTCAGCCACGTTAACCCAAAGCCTTTTCAGCGCATGAATGTAAAGCTAGCCACTCAGCTTTTCAGCCGGAGTGTTTCCAAGGGACTTGAGTTTTATCGAAAAATTGGGAAAGATGGCTTTGCTAATTCGCAGAAAACTGAACAATTTACATCGGACTTGAATGATCTGTTTGACGCCTTGAACGGAAAATTACCCAAAGATGGGTTGAGGTCAGAAAATTGCCACCACCGGAGAATACAGAACTTTTGTCAAACCTTGAGAGACACTGAGAACACCTTTGCATCCGAGCGAACGATGGAATCTCTCCGTGTGACTTTGCAAAGCACACTGGATGTCTCGGAGCACTTGTTTCAAACCGGATCGCGGTATGTTCTCCCAGCAAAATTTGGCCAAGACTGCTTGGAGCGTCATTTTGGAATAGCGCGTGGTTTTAGTCCCGATGACCATCCAACAACATGTGATTTCATGCAGATTCATATGCTGCAGTCCATCTATGTGCCTGTGAAAAATGTTCTCTCCAAGGGATCAAACTGCGAGGATACCAGCGACGTCCCCCTGACATCGTTCACAAGCCAGATGCGACTTCTCGCTCGCCAGAAAGTCCGCCAATCGGCCGAGTTGAAGGATGATGTAGCAGCGATAATCCGATCCAAATTGCAGCCTTTCACCGAATCCTCTTTTCTCGAAATGGACATTCCCGCAAACTCGGATACAAAATGCCTAGTTTATTACATCTGTGGATATGTGATTCATTGCTCAAATCGTTATACAGATTGCAACATCTGTATCGAATCCCTTCAACATTCACCGGAGGAGCCATTGGATTTGACCACCTCAACACTTTTAACAACTATTCGTGAGTATGGACTTTCAACAAGCTATCTGAAATACCCATCCCAACAGTTTTTTCGATTGATATTGCAAGTTGAGGAAGTTGTTCAGGCCAAGTTGAAAGAAGCCGATTCGATGTGGGGGAACTTGTACTATGATTGTCTGGAGGGCCTTGAAAGCATCAAAGTCTATGATGGCGTTGGTTGTTGTGAGGAACACACCTTCGAAACCATTCCAAAACTGATTTGCTTCTACATCAGATGCCGATTCTTCTTCAGAACCAAAGAACTTTTCAGAGACATGCAGGCAAACAAGGCTGCAAAGCAGGCCAGGAAGCTCTCGAAACTCGCCAGCTAATCGCGTTAAGGGAGCCAATTGAAGCAGCCTCTGATCAAGGATGTTAAGGATGCTTTCTGGTAAGTCAATTGGCCAACAGGCGACATTTTTAGCAGATTTTATTGTTGTCAAACAAGTAAACGATTTCCGATAAAGTCTGTCGGCCGAATGCATGGTTCTGAAATCCTGTCCTTTTTTGCGACGGTGGCGCTAATCTGGCGGCCAAAGCATGAACTACATTTCGGAGTTTCGATTTTTCTCTGGCTTAAATCACTGTTTACATCAAGACGCGTTGTAGGTATCTGAAGCAGGGCCGCAGAACACGAAAACGCTTTTACTTCAAGAGTACAGTTCTAGAATTGAAAGACAGTGCGTTCAAAAATGTCTCGATCTCAGATTCTGTTCGCTTCGATTCAGAGCCACGCAGAAGGAAGTTCCCACCATGTGAAAACAATTCACCGTGCTGAGGTTTTCTATTGCATCGACGGTTTGCCCCTTTAAAGATATCGCCGCTGCATATAAGAAAGTCTCCTAGGCTTTAGTCAAGTTTTACAGGAGATTTACTCTAGGAGGAGTAGAGTGGCGGAGAAATTAATTTACCTATTCCCAATCAAGCCTTGCTCCGAAATTTTTCTACCTCTCTCTTTACTTTTGCGGCTTTCAACAAATCTTTCAAAAGTGTCAGCTTTGACCGCGGTATTATAAAAAAGGAGCTTCAATTTCTGCAGAGCCAAGGTGTTGTAAAAATCCTTATATTCGCCTTTCTTGGTCATATTTTCTTAGAAGCCACTTGAATTTCCTTTTGTTCTCGTTTCTTTGTGTCAATAACGGCTCTTTAACGGTCATATCACTGTTTAAAATTGAACGAATACTTTTTAGTTTTTTTTGTTGAGCCAGAAGTTCTGCATTTTTTATTTCTGCGGAAATTATTTTATGTTTGGACCTGAATTGTAAGTGTATCTTGATTTCAGCGGGATTTGTACATTTCTGTATATTTTCAGGAAAATGTTTATTTTCTTGCTCATCATTGTTCCATGTTCACCTCCACCAAAATTCCATGCACATACGAACTCACTACTAACTGATGTACTGAGTCGAATGACATCCGTGCAATTCGTGACACTGCCCCAATCCTGCATTGAAATTGGCTCCAAGTTAGCATGCATGGCCTCTAGAATTTCTCATTACGTTCAAAGAATTTTGACCGCCCCTGTATCGCCAAACAATATTTGGAACCCGATGTGTCTATACATATAATGCACGGAGTCTGCGATGTTGAAAAACTTCAGCAGCACTCTAGGAGAGGGCGGAAACGGAATTTTTAATTTAATGAGTGATCACGTAACCCACAGTTCCTTACCGGATGGCTCAAGGGGATCACCGATAGTGGAAAGCGCGTTTAGTTTCGCTTTAATGACAATTAATTTAGCTGGAAATCCGTGGAAGCGAATCCATCCCGCGTATGTAGCACAATCCCCATTTCGCCAACCTGCTGCACTTTGCCTGATGGAAGTTTCTGGTTATCGGCCGGAGACGGAACTTTTCTGCCTGCGGGATTATCGAGTTTTGAAAAATTTCATAAAAAGCTTTATTTTTGCAGATACGCGGATTACGAACGGCCAAGGCATTGGGGGGTTTCCTGAGGTAGATTGCTATTGAATAATGACGCATAGGGCAAGCGGATGATATAAAATCAAAGAGGCACCTTTTGGAAAATTCTATATTCTGAAAACATCTGAGCTCCCTACAGCCGGCCATGTCATCCACCGCACCATTATCGGCGGAGAGATCACTTCTATATGTGTGAAAAAGTTTTGCGAAGACTAGTTGGACAAATGAACTTATCCAAACCGATGGATTTCCTCTGCACCCCGAAGAATTAATTCAACAAGAATGAAATAACTCTCTGCATTACGAATGTTAACACGAGAATGAGAAGAACTTATGCTATATTTGCGTTGTATGTGTATGTATGTATGTGTATGTATTTGAATGTATGTGTCTGTGTGTGTATTTACCTAATGGGTACCAAAGGGGTTTGGCCGCAATGAAATCGACCTTCATGAAACGTAATTGCTGTGATTTCATTTTGTTAAAATGAGAGAGAGGCTTTAGGCAGTTATTATTGAAAATTAAATTTATTTTTTTTTGTTCAAATTAATTTTTTTTTGTAATTTTATTGTTTGGGGAACTATCGCAGCCAAAATTTGAATTACAAAAAACCTCTTCGGTTTCAAATAAAACCAAGCTATCAAAAATGTACGCAACCCAAAATTGGTCTTTTGCGAAACCATCTTTGCTATTCTGTTAAACCAAGGTGGCACAAAAAAGGTGGTCTTGTCCGAAATCAAGAAAAATTCCGCAACGAAAATTTGAAACTAAAAAGTTTCGTCTTTAAACAAAACGAAAATATCAAAAACTAGTCAACCCAGACCTGGTTTTTCTCAAAGCCTCCTTTGCTTCTCTTTAAAACCAAAATTGCACAAACAAGGTGATCTTGACCGAAACCAATGAAATTTTCGCGGAGCCCAATGGTATTTGGTAGAACCGACCATGTTTTCCAAACAGTTTGCGAGGCAAATTTGCGAGGCAAAAAACAAAAGGTTTCAAGTTTCAGCTGGCATGACCTTTTTATTTTCGTATTTCAAAGTATTCAAACGGTCCGTTTGTGCAATTTTTCACTCTCAGTTGTTGTTGAACGAGGCGGAACGAAAATGATTTTTTTTATTATTATTGAAAACAATCTGCTACGAGGAGTTTCGGTAGATAACAAGACACAGGCATGAGTTCAAACAAAAAAAAAAACACTTTTAAAATCATGCACACGCTCCAAAACGTATAACGTATAATGTTCGTATTAATTCAATTACTGATCGTTGAACGTTCCTCAAAAGTGAGTAAACTGGTGAGCAAGGATGACAACAATCTGGCGTCGCGATGAAAGGAACGAACACAGCAACAGCAATCTGCCCACTGGCAAAGTGAAGAAGATTGACGAACTTCTGGAGTGTACAACGTAGCCATCCGAAGCAACAACCACATTATCAATGGAGAACTCTGGCATGGATAAGTGGGAAGGGAAAACTTGATAGTGCCTAAAATTTGGTCACATGTAAAGCGTGCGGCACAGATCAGAAACTCCTTGGAGTGTTCAATGAAAATTGCATGAGCATCAATATTAACCTTGTAGCAATGGCCAGAGTGGGTTTTGCAAAAAAGATATTTACTCGGCCTCATTTCAATCCGTGTCGAACTCCGTGTGGGTGAACGATGTCATCCAGGAAGTATCAGATTAGGAAACCGAGGTGCCCATTGCAACAGAAGAGATGGGGCAGTAATAAATCTCAAATCGGCGTGCAAATCACTTTCTTTGGGGCAGGTGGAACAATTAACTCCTTCCAACGAGAAGGAAAGTTTCCTATGCGAGAAATCTGGTAACTTTGAAGACATAATGTCAGCAGGGTTTTTGCAAATGGACGATAAAAGCTTCAAACATTACTCTTAAGATCGATCGATTGGCAATTCAATGATATTGGCAGTGAGTGAGGCTTGGCAACTACTGATTTGATATTCAGGCCACACTTCGGGTAGGTGTTTCAGCAGGCATATTGCAGGTATCGGAAAAAGCGCCAGCATTTACGATTCCCTTTTGAGCAGAATGAATGACTTTCGGGAAGGAACTCCGCAATTCCGCAAAACCATATCATCCCATCAGTGGTAATGTTGTCTGCCAAATTTGCAATCATTATAGCGGTAAACAGCGTCAGTTGATGCCAAACTATAAATTTCCCTTTGGCACATGGCATTATCGGAACCACGAAAGATTAAAATCGACTGGAACGAAATGCTCATTTGCGAGAGCTGTAAATCAGGCTTATTCCGAGTAGTCATCTGAATGACCTGACATTTTACTGAACTCGACATCTACGAGTATTTTATTAATTATGTGCGGCTCTGAAATCGACGACAGCAACGGAGCGAATGCGATTCATCGAATACATTCCTTTTCCGATAATCCGTGTTTCGAGGTAATAGACCTACTTATGGAGAAGCAAATATTTTCTTGTTATCTGAGTTTTGGGGCTCTATACAAACGAACATTCACGCATTGAACACCATTATCGAAATTGTGTGAACAGGCCCATAGTCTATCTGAAAACTTCAGAAATGAGCAATAGTTTTAAAAATGTTCACACTGTACATATGGTATTGTTTCGCACTCATCAATGTCGTATGTCAGCGTCAAACACTATCCCTCTATTGAGATTGAAAGCCCGCTAAGGGACCTTGTTTGTAAATTTGACCCTAATTCGTAATATAAAGGAGAAACTATAATCCATAGAAACTCCTTGCCTGCCTCTCGCCTACTTGAATGTCTCAGCCTGTTGGAAAATCAGGTCCAATCAGGCGGATCGGATTGCTATTGTGCTTTGCGTTGCACGGAAGTTTGATTCCTACAGTTTTCCTGACGTAAACAGCATTAGCATCAGACATAAGACGCGGCCGATTCGCGATGGGTACAGGGTTGTCATTCCAATTAATCGCCATTTGTTTTCATGCTATGAGGAACTGATTTAATCGGTTGAATAATAGAAACGCATAGAAAATTCAAAACAAAAATAAAGACTTCGCCAAAACATAGAGCAACGCAACGTATTTGGCCTCCGTATTACACTCAAGACTGTCCTTTTTAACAATTTTATTACGCAAGCAGTGGAAAGTAATAATTCTCGAGGTTTTTGGAAGTACCTAAAATCCTTGAATAAACAGACAAGCTTTCCCTCCATCACTGACGCCAATGGCATTCTTTACGACACCCCGTCCTCAAAGGCTTCTGTTCTAAACGATTTCTTTTCAAGTGTTTTTATATCGACTGATGACTGTTCTGATAATCTTGACGATGCGAGTCCCGCTGGTCTTCCTTCAGGTGCCGACATTACCCCTATGACAATAAGTTCACGTGGCGTTGAAAAGCTATTAGTAGGCATAAAGGTTAAAAAGCCCGCTGGTCCTGATGAATTGCCTGGCCGTTTGCTTAAAGAACTTGCTCCCTCCTTGTCCCCTGCACTAGGCGCCTTGTTTGAGTTGATTTGCTCTAAGGGAGTGATTCCAACAGACTGGAAAAAGGCCATCATTATACCCATTCCCAAGAAGGGATCTCCTAAAAATAAACCGGAGGGGTATCGACCTATTTCCCTGACTTGTATCTCTTCTAAACTATTTGAACGGGTAGTTGCAAGCTTCCTTGTGTCTTTCCTCAATAGTAATAACTTACTTCATCCTAACCAGTTTGGCTTCCGTCAAAAAAGATCTTGCGAATCCCAGCTTATCCTCCTTGTGGATGATATTGCTTGTTCACTGGATAAAAAGACTCCCGTTCATGCCATATTTCTTGATTTGGAAAAGGCTTTTGACCTAGTTTCACATTCAAAACTCCTATATAAGTTACGTTATCTAAATGTACCTGAAGAACTCGTTAAAATAATCGGCTCCTTCCTTTCAAATAGAACACAGCAGGTTACTGTTGAGGGCACCTTTTCAGAGCCATCAAAAATAACTTCCGGCGTCCCTCAGGGCAGCGTACTTGGTCCCATTTTGTTTCTGGTCTACATAAATGACATCTCGGAAAATATTTCCTCTTCGTTGCGTTTGTTTGCCGACGATATCGTCATTTATCGGCCAATTCTTTCAACGGTCGACTGCGCGGGCCTCGCATCTGATCTAAATGCTATTGTCTGCTGGTGCGAAAAATGGGGAATGAAAATCAATTGCAATAAGTCAAAGGTCATGCAGTTTTCAAATAATCGAAATACTTTTGGTGATCCCCTCTGTTCTTCTTCATATTGTATTGGAGGCCAGGCTCTAGAAGTGGTCGATAGTTTCAGGTATCTTGGGGTAATTTTGACAAGTGACTTAAGCTGGAGTGCCCATGTCCAAACCACTATCAGCAAAGCGTCAGCCACGTTAGGGTATATTAATCGAAATTTAAAATATGCCACATTTAAACAAAAAAGGCTGGCTTATATTACTCTTGTTCTGCCGATCCTTGAATATGCGTGCGCTGTGTGGCACCCTTCCAAAAGGACAGATATAGAGGCCTTGGAGAGTATCCAAAGGCGTGCTGCACGAACCATCACAGGCAATTTTGACAGAACATCAAGTGTGACTGCAATGTTACGTGAACTGAATCTTCAGACTCTTGTTGCGAGGCGTCGTTCGCACTGTCTGAACTTATTGAGGGATATTATTTTAAAAGAGCTTGACTTTCCTTTACCATGTGCATATTCCACCAAACCCGTTCAACGTAGAACTGACAATGGATTGTGCTTTGTACTCCCTCTGTGCAAGCGGAACACACTTTCCAACTCTTTCTTTCCTCGTACCATTACGGAGTGGAATGCCCTCCCCAGGGATTCTACCTTAATATCCGGAACACTTTCACGCATTTCTCGCACCAGCGGACCGCCGTGATTTTTTCAACATTGACAATCCTTTCCATTGTTTGTGTGTTTTAGCCTGTTTAGTGTTTTTAGCCTTCTTGACAAGACTCATGTTGCTAATTATTGTTTTAATTTGCTTTTCGATTTTATTGTATGTGACCTTGCAGCGCAATTCATTTTTGCTGTAAATTGATCAATAATAATAATAATAAATAATAATAATAATAATAATAATAATAATAATAATATAATAATAAAGACCAAGAAAACGTTTCGCAGATACGAAGTGTTCCAAAAAGCTACTAACCTTAACCCAAAATTGGCTTCTTTCAAAGCAGCTTTGAAAAAAGCCAATTTTGGGTCAGGGTTTGGGTCAGGGTAGTTTCCATCAGGGTTAACGTGGTGGCTTTGGGGAATACAGCCGATGATTGCCAATGATTTAGACCTTTAGATGGCGGAAGGCCTCAGGAATTAGGCTACCACTCGACCCGATAAAGTCTGAATGGGCTTTTCGGATTCAGATTAGCTGGTTTGGAAACTTTTTCAAGAGAGTGCCCTTGCTTTGAGAAAGGCAGAAACCCTGGGTTTTCCAGCAAGCTCGCATGTTTGCTCCTGCTGTTTGTTGGGTTCGATTGTCATTTGTCTGCAAGCAATGAGATTTGAAGTCACCTTCGCTTCGCATTCAACAATTGTTCTCCCAACAGGTTGCAAGTAGCGGCAAAAAGGCTTCTAACTGGTGCATTGGCGGGATGCTTTCGCCTAGAAATTCCCACCAGAAAATTGGTGATTCATTCCAATGAAAGGAAGACAGACAGGGCGACCGGCATACATCTTGCATTTTGGAAATACCTAGGCCGTCGTGAAATCGCATTTCTAGTTGACAAGATCTTAAAACACTCAAACGTGAGCTTTTCTTGCGTAAAAATTGATCCACATAAAAGTTTTGCAATCAGTCGTGAATAGGTGTACATATAAAATATATCGAAATTTTAGTACCCTGGACACAAAATTAAAAGAAAAGCTGCAGACGCATAACAATAATGTTGAAGATGCGCAATTGTTTCAAAACACACAACGAATGTCCAAAGGATGTACTGCCGCCGAAAACTCCTGCAAAGATCCAATGAATGCGGAATTAGTTTGCCACAAAACTAACGGTAAGATAACGCCCAGAACAACCGCCGTCCGACATCAGTCGTACGGCGGTTGTTCTGGGCAGAAATATTTTTTTTTACAAACGTGGTATGAGAGGCGAATCCGTATTTTAATGGAGAAATTCTAAAATCTACAAAAATGGTTACTCCGCAGGAAATATCAAAGTTTTCTTCCCCACAATGATTCGCCTCACACGTTTATTTCAAATACCAACTCGAATTGAGGAGGCAAACTAAAATTGAGTAACGTGCCTAATGGCTTAACTGTTTGTTTTTCATTGCTGATGATCACACACAGATTTCCTTGATATCTTAATTAATTTATTTCACTGCATGGAATCTCGTCATATTTCATTTTTAATGGACTGGGTTTGCGGCAGGGACAGAGGAACCCGCTCCGAATAGCTTGGAATCAATGCTCGAAATCATTTGAAACGGAGGCAGTTATTTTTACGTAAACCGCAATCCCAAACCCTCCAGATCCTTGCACGATTCTCCGCAGCCGTCGACCACCCTGTAAAACCACAGAGTAAAATAGCGTTGCTTTCTCCTTTCTGCTGTATTGCGTGCTGACTTTCGCTTGGTTTTGCCTTGCTTTTTCTATCAGAAAATGTTGCCTTTTTCCAGTCCCGAGAGCTGCCCTTTTGAAACTCCTTATATTCTTTTGATTCTAGCCAAGGAGTTGGTCGGTTCCGATTGCGCTTCATTTTATGATTTCCCAAGGGATTCCACACTTACAGATCGACCTCCCTCGCATTCCAGACATCCTAAAAGAATCTGCAAGCATTTTCTTTTCGTACCTTGAAATCCTACAGGTTGTTCTGGGTGCAAGTCGTTTCTGGAGACCACAGTTCTCCGGTATCTGAAAACAAAAAGGTATTGGTACACTTCTTATTTTGAAATTTCAGGGATGAGTTACGGACCGACGACTGTGAAGAATTTCGAGTCGTGCATTGTAGTTTTCTTCAATTTTAGCATCCGGCTCTTTAAAAATTTCAAGCCATCAAGCGAACGGAAAGGGGTTAGGAGGTTTTTAGGCGTAACTGAAGGATCATTATGATCTGCCAGCCACTCTTCGGTCTCCATGTTCTGCCACCAATCTCCGCATTCGAAGAATATTAATTTAATTGTTTTAGTGAATGCTCCTTAGTGACAAACCTCAGTGAATGCTCGACCTGTTGGGTGCAGCAATAGAGATGAGCACCGGGCTTTGCTACTCGAGAAGTTACCCAACACAAAGTATTTTGCACATTTAACCGTGTCTAACACTCTAAAAAGCGGTCTGCGTATCTCGAATATGAGTGAGCATCAATTTTTTTTTTGTTTTTTGACCAGCATTACATGCTTCTGCAACGAAAACCCATAGCGGCAAATGACTCTTTATTCGTCTATATATGCAGCCCCGCACCGCACATTCAACTTCCTTAAATGGAAGATTCTGGGGAATTGCTCTTTTTAAAACACTTCAGCGATTTCCTTCCGTACCCGATGCAACACACATACGAGTTTTCCAAAGCATACTGGCAGATTTTCATTCATGGAATTTCTAAAATATAATTTCACAGCGGAAGGCTGTTGGCGAGCATTTGTTACCATTCAGATGTCTAAACTCCTTGCAGGTGCATGCATGGTAATTCGAATTCAACGACATGTGCTAACATTAACATACTCGAACAAGTGATTGAGGCGGTGTGTCTTAAACCATAGCTGCGGATTTATTTCGTTTTTCTGTACTGCAATTTCGTCGAGACGCAAGTCACACAGGTTATTGCATGCCCGTTTGTGCAACTTAATAATTTTTTCAGGTTATTATGGACAGAACCGCTTTTTAAAATGCGGCCCTCAGCAAATCCGAAAAGGAATTTCTGTCAGTAAACTAATAATAATCGCTTTTTCAGGTAATTATGCGCCGAACTGTTATTGAAATGTGCTAAACGGTAGAGGAATTTCTGTTAATAATAACACGCGAAAACTGTAAGCAAGTATCTTTTTTTCTTTGGAAAATCTGACAGGTCAAATCCACTGTCAGAATTGCGGCTTTGGGTGTTTTAGCAAGTAGCTTTGCAAACGCAGAGAATCGTCTTTGTGTGGCTCACGCCGTTGTTGTTTGTGCGATCATCTTGTAGCAGCAATGAAAATGACTCACACAAATCATATGCTCTTATACGAATGTTCTATCGAATGTTTCCAAAAGGCTCTAACTTGGAGTGAAATCTGACTTTTTGCATGCTGTCGTTTAATGGTGTTCCCGAACAGCCAATTACCGATAGATCGATTACCGATTAAAAGTCGAGGGCCATTTCCTTTTTTCTCCTATCTGAAGACAGGCAACACCAAATTAATGAAGAATTAAGCTCCAAACATCACCTACGGTCAAAAGGATGAAAGTGAAACACGGCAACTGACGAAATAAAACAAAATCTTGCTGAGAAACAGCTGACGCATAGACTGGAGACGATGTCCAACCCCGTCAGCGCAGAAGAGGTTGGCCCTTGCGCGTT
>JASGXE010009413.1:0-17265 GCA_030068105.1 Sinentomon sp. SZTP_YWyxl
TACGACAGCCGATTGTTGACACATTTGACATTAGGATATGTATGGCAAAATCATGTCGCTACACGGTCGATTTTCTCACTTCGGAAGAGAACGAATTATATAATATCGGTTAGTAGGGATTTTTTAAAGTCAGATTTTGAGTGATTTGATTTTGATTTTTCATTCAATTTTCATTTTCTGGTATGGATTTTGATTTGATTTTGAATTTGATTCATCCGATCATTGAGTGATACCGCATCTCTTTTTTTTTTTTTTGCTATTTCCAGATATATTTTTTTTATTGGGGTGTAAAATGCTCCTTTTGTTTGTATTGACAGATGGTTGCATTGGACTTTGATTTTGTGTCTTTGTTAATTTTAATTTAAAATATTGTGCCTTTTTTGCATGCAAAACCTTACTCTTACATCCTCTTGTCATACATGCAGATATTTTCTGCACCAAAGCTATTTCCATTAAAATTCTCTCTTGTTTAAAAATTGCAACAATACTTGGCTTTACTGTTGTGAGTAACAGCTTGGATTACCACATACATTTGCAGTGGAACCTTGTCCGCAGGCCTAAGCAGAAAGCACCTGCATTAGTCTTGAATGTAATAAAGTGTTCGAGATGGCCAGGACATTTCGTGTGCAAACACCATTGTTTCCAAACTAGGATTCTGAAAGGATTCTCTGGCCAAGACAGCATGTCCAATCCAAAGCAACCATTGTTGCCCATTGCTACCATCACTCAGAACTACAAAAGTTCCTATGTTGCCCCACTTGCAGATATTCCAATTGAATTCCACATGTTGGAAACTGGCACCGTTCATGGGCTGGCTTTCTGGTTCGACGTAGCTTTCATTGGATCTGTTCAAACCATCTGGCTTTCTACCTCTCCGACTGAGCCATTGACTCACTGGTACCAGGTCCGATGTTTGCTTGAGACACCGGTTTTTGTCAAACAAGGCCAACTACTAACTGGAAGAGTACTTCTTGTTGCAAACAAAAGGTAGGAGTTTGAAAAATTATGTTCATGTTTGCTGTTTCTTGTCACAAGTAGGCAGGTACCTATGTAGGATCATACGTAAACATGACAATGTAGTTTTGGCCTGTAGCTGATTTTTTGTGAAATACGTTTTAAATTGAAAAACCAATAAAAATCATCTCATTGTGTTAGAATCCAGATGGTTGTCATCGGTACTCGCTTTCAAACCAGATCTGCCACACTTTCAATTTCACAGCTTTTACATTTATTTTTATTGATTTTAATAAAAAATGTGTGAATGGTTTGGCACTGGCTTCAGTTTGAAAATGGAGTTGCACTCAGAAACTTCACAAAAATACTATAAAATGACAAAAACATGAAAATACCACCAATCACCGACTGGTGCAAGCAGTTCGATGCAAGTTGTACAGCTCGAGAACGGAGAAATTAGGGGTGAGGTCTGAGGTAGGTCATTCCAGTCTACTAAAATATGTGAGGAAGAAATGAATTAAAGAGAGTAAAAGCAATGGTCATGTCATTGTTGGTGCGGCATTGCAACAGCTTCACATCATTCCGAACGGCAATAGAACATCAACTTTTTAGACAAGGATGTCACAGAATATTTTAAGTTCATCACAATGTTGCAGAAGTTACGGAAGTTTTTATGTGGACAGGATATCAGTAAGTAACACTTGCTGTTCGATGTGCTCTACACGTGCTACTCCTGAAACCAGGGACATTATTCAAATCAACCTGCTAAGCTTAGTAGCTGCTAAACTCCTGCTACCGACCTGCTAAATTTCATTTTCTTTACTCAAATCAACCTGCTAAATTTGTAGGACCTTGTCAGGACGATGGCAGGAGTTTAGCAGCATCTCAGACACAGCAGGAACTTAGCAGCACCTCCAATCTGACCAATGTAAAAAAGTTACCGAGGTGCATTGAACCGCCTCTAAAGCCCTGCTAAGTCTTTCTTTCAAGAATCGAAAGGATTTCGTGTTTTTATTTTTTCTGCATATTGTGTTTGTTTTTTTATCTTTTCAAGGTTTGTTATTTTTATTTTCCAATTTTATTTTTCTCTTGGAACCCACAGCATCGACTCGTCTCAATTTTTCCCAAACAACAGGGCATTTGAATGACAAAAATAGTTAAATGGTCGATGAGTTTGAACGAATAATCAAGTTGGAAAAATTATTGTTTGTCGGGATTTGAACCCATGACCTTCGTGTTGCCATGCGGATGTGGTACCACTGCGCTATTCCCCCCGCTCGGAAGAAAAACTCAACAATTGCGCTTTATATATTACGCTGAAGCATGCCTTTGTGAAATGTTTGGAGCTTGTCGCCGGACAACCAAACTGAGAATTTGGATAACAACTTATGGGCTGCTATCATCCAGCCAGCGGTCTTCCATACACCTCCAAAAATCATCCTGCTATGAAGCTGCTAGCTTAGCAGCATTCTAAATTTAGCAGGTCGATTTGAATAAGGTCCCAGGAGCTTCTGCAGGTGCTTCTTCCTGATACCAAGTGGATCAATAATCATGGTGTCGTTTTTATGTCATAGAAATGGAACTGAGATGGCACAGGTCAACTTGCTCCCTTCTCACTTTTGTTGTGTGTTGTGAACTGTCAACCCGATCTGAAAGCATGGATTTGGTTGGGTGTCTGATGGGAATGCATATGTTACAAGGACAATGAGTAGCGTATCCTGAAAACAAAACTCTTCAAATTCCATACAGGCAAAGTTACGATGTGACAATTGAAGTTCAAATCGAAGGATCAGAGGAAGTTTACTCATCAAACACACTGGACTTGAAAAACCCCTACTTCAGGTAGGTAACAATTGTTCATTTATATTTTTTAGTTTGTTTTTAACTGATCTTTCTGGTCTGCTGTCTACTGTATCCACAGATATACAACACATCATTCCACAAGTTACTCTGTGAATGGCAAGCGTTTGGTGTGTTGGATCTTGTTGTGTTGAATCTGTTTTGAACAACTGAGCTATGTAATTTTGTACACTGAACAACAAAAATCAATTTTTTACGGTGATTGCAAGGAGAAGAGGATAGCATGGGAAGGGAAAGTCCCCTTGTTTTTACAATCTTCATAAATTCATCAGGAAGATTTACGAGAATATTCCTTGAAAACCAGCACATAATGCTGGCTTCACTCTTGTTACCATGTTGAAAGAATAGTATCTTTGCAAAGAATGAATCCACCGCATTACCATTTTGTATCCAGAAAAATAATGTCTCCCCCAGTAGACCTCATTAAAATTTTACAAATTCAATTTTGTCAGGATTTTGGAAAACAAGAATTGATTTGGTTTTTATCGAGATCAATGTGTGGAACTATTGCTTTCAGAGCGTTAGGCATGGACATAGCTTGACCTGCAGTAAAAAATCAGCTGCTTATTGTGTGTGCTTATTGGTATTTTTGTCATCTCTTCTTTGTGGGCACTGCTGTGCCAAATGTTTGGTGAGGTGAGCTGAATTCATCATGGCCATTGCTCTTCTGCCTCCCTCCCTCCCTCCCTCCTGCAGGTATACTGGTCAAGCAGTTATGCCACCACCAGGACAGAATGAAACATCTCCAAGTGAAAACTATTGGGCCCAGCTTGATGCACAGGGTGCACGGCAAGGTATGCTGTTTTGTCTCCTGTTCGTTCCTCAGTTCCTTCCTCCGTTCATTCGGAAGGAAGGAAAGAAGGCTTTGTGCAACTGCACTAGGGTCTTTAATGTTGATTTGGATTTCTGGCCTGCATATTCTTATTTATTTTTGTGCATGTTCTTTTTATAGAATTAGGTACATACAATATGTACCAACAACCAGATGCAGCAGAAGATGTTGTCAATTGGATTGTGTTTTTCGAGCGGAAAGTCTTAACTTAAAACGAAAGAATTAAAAAAAATATTTTGTGCTACCTAGTTCTGAAACCTGCAGTGCTTATATTTTTTTCCAAAGGTTGTTGTTTTCTCTTTTGTCATTCCCATCACATTTCTCCAATGTGGCTTATTCAATGTTTCTTCGATTAGCCTGGCGCAAAAGCAATTAGCAATGGTGGTGATTCCAAGCTTCCAAGACTGCTGTGGCTCCTCTCTTTCCAGGAGAATGCATCCAAGAACTTTATTATTCTGTGCACCTTGTGCAATTATTCGCTTTAAAACCCATGCTATTTTCGTCCTTCTAATTTCGGGGCAGTTTTTTTTAGGAAATGTAAGTTGATTGGGATATGTGTGCAGGAGACAGACAATGAAATGAAATAAAGATATTCGGGATTTTTTGAAAACTCACCCTGCAGAAAATTTTCTGCAGTTTAAATGCAGCACACGTTATTTCCACCCTTTTTGGACAAGAATAAAATAATAGAAAAAAGGTATCAAAGGTAATGACACAAGCATTACAAACAAGGTTAATAACTTTGTCATGATGCCTGACAAAACGAAATTTTTTATTGCATTGTAAATTTCATACACGATCATACATTTTTTCTCAACATGTCTCTGTTGTCATGTCATGTCTCTGTTGTCTCCGTCAACATGTCTCTGTTGTCATGTCATGTCTACATCATTTGTGGTAGCTCTGCTCGTTACTCGATTTCACCGAATTCGTGTCCAAACAAGACAGTGATATTTTATTTTTTGATAATCACTTGATTGTGACTCTCTTTCCTTTTTTAGCTCTGAATATTGTCAATGGTTTGGCTGTTAATGGACTCGGTGAAGTTGCTATCGAAGGTGCACAACCGGCTGCTCATCTGCTTGGGTTGGGTAAGCAGATTACCCATCATGGCCTTTTATTTTTTTTCTAAAAAAATCTCACATTTTTTCAGCATCTCACATTTTTTTCTAAAATAAAAAATAAAAAATGACAAAACCACGATCATCAACTGATAACAATCTATCATTTGCATTGAACCGCACTGGTGGTGGAATATTGCACAGACTTGATCGGGTGCACTTTCTGCATTTGTTGGGATAGCCTAGCCCAGGGAAAGTGCTTCATTGAGGCACATAGATACCATTCCATTTTTGAGTGAATGCATTTTTCCGTTTCCATGCTCAGTTTCAAGGCCGAATTTGTCAATTTGTTCTCAGGCCATAAACTAGGCCTGAGGCATAAACTAGGCATTTTCCCTGCACCTGTCCAACCTGTCTTTCTACCTGCCTATCACGTGCAGAGAAGTGATTGTGTGTATATCAAGCCCCTTTATTGACAATGGGGAAAAAAGCCCGAAATGTTTCTGAAAGGGCAAATGCAGCATTGCTATTTTTAATTTTCGAGACAGGGCAACATAAGTGCATTATATTGCCTCAGGAAATTCAAAAAAAAAAAAAAAAAAAAAAAAGATGGCAGAGTGCACGTGTAGGGAGCTTGCTCCCAGGGATAGGTAGGTATCAATGAAATGACATGTCATCACATTAAAGCCTAGTTTTAAGAGTAAAATGCATGCGTAAAGAGTAAATAAATAAATAAATGTCCAGCAGCAGGCACAATGTAAACATGATTCATTGGTGCGTTCTTTGCTTTGCACCGATGGCTTTCAAATGCTTGTTTTGTTGTGAAGGATGACTTTGAAATCTTTACAGTTAGAAATAAATTGGGTGATAGATAGGTGAAAATCAATAGGACAAATCAAATTGCAACTCCCTACTGTTGGAAAAAAAATATGCATCTCTGAAGCTAATGGGCTTTTAAATCAGTGCATGCTTAAAAAAACTCTACACACGCATGGTGATACACGCATGTACATGAATGTCTAAAATTAACCACACATCTCCTTCAGGATGTGAAGATATCTCATAATAACGCGTGTGTACCCTTTTGAACATGGAACCGTTTTGTGGCATTACCCTCTCTGAGTGGCTCTGCTAGAGTGCTAAACGTACCGTTTCAATTGATGGTTTAAGCTCTTGAATGTGCTGCCCTTTTTAGAGTGCTATTAACAATGAGAAGTTGAGTATTGTTGGGCTACCCTTTTCAATAAGTGTCCATGTTGAGTGAACACTTTGCATACCCTTTCAGAACACAGAGCCAGGCAAGCTCCTTTATGGTGATGATGACAACTGTTTTCGGGAAACACTGTATATCACACACAAAGTCACAGCTGGCATGATTTATCATTAATCGTGTGCACTCTGCTTTAGTGACACCAGGTACTTTTATTTCCAACACCGAAAACCCCCTGTCTGGGCTGCACCCCGAGCACTGTAATTGCTGCTATGCAGCCCTAACCTCAGTAAATCCTTCAATTGATCATCAAAAAAGGTCCATCACTTTTGCTTAACCCTCAAGTGGGCTACCAATTTTGAAATATACCAAAACACTAAATGGCATATTGCACGCAAAAGGTTAGTGAAGTGGTACAAATATTGAAAACCCCCTAAAATCACCCGTTTGACGGAGAAAAGAGCAGTTTTCAGTTTTTTCCTGTTCTCAGCAATGAAAGGCGGTCCTGATTCCAAATTTTCAAAGATTGTTGGCTGCCTGGAAGTGCTGTCAACTTTACTCCACATCGAGTTCCGATAAGCTGGAATAAGTAAGTACAGTGTTTCCCCCTTGACTAGCTTTTGCTTATTTGTTATTTATTTTTAGGTAATCAACCAAACATCCATCCAGGCTCCATTCCAAGCACAGGTCGACAGAAAGGTCAGATCACAACAACGAATGGAGTATCTCCTACAGCCCTCCTCAACTCATCCGTGAGTCGTGTGTTTTTAAAACATACAATATGACATTGCGTTTTTTTTCATTGAGAGTTTTAAGTCCACTTTTGTTTTGTTGCAAGTGCAATTGGGGGCTTTTTACTTTTTGAGCATAAAGGATTTCCCGATAGAAATTTTAATTGCAGAAGGCATTTTGTTCTGGTCAGTTGACGGTAATGGGTATTGAAATGTATTTTAATTGCAAGGAGATAAAAGTGCTGGTAGCTCATACATAGTCATTTGTGTCAATCGCGGAAAGTAAAGGAAACGGCTCTTATAAAATTAATTTGAATTGGTTTTTTTGCCAGAACACTTGGGTCCAGTGGAAAAATCTTCGGTGGAAAGTTCCGTGCGAAAAGCTCGATTTTCAAATTGGGTCGCCTTGCACGACAGGAGTTGTCAATGAAAGTCAAGAGGCCCTTGTCACATTCGGTCGAAATTAACACCGATGCAGTTTTTCCACTGGCCCCTTCTCTCCACTGTTAAAATTTGCTTTTAGCATACCTACATTAATTCTCCTCTCGTTATGATTTGCATCATTTGACTTGCTTATTTATTTTGTTTGGGATGTTTGGGAGCATTGTGGATATGTTGGCCGAAGCTTATTTTTGGGAGCCAACTCTTCAAACAAAGAAGTAGGCTACTCAACAAACAACCTAACCCAATCCAAACATTTGGTTTACTTTGATAAAGTGCTTTATGGATTTAGTTTGAATGGATGTCTTTTTGAGTGGCAACTGCACATTTGCTCCGTATAGTGCAGAAGAAAACATGAGTTTTATATGGTGTGTTGCCAGGGAATGTTTAGCCCACTTTATTGTTTCTGAGGCCCATGTGTAATGGTGATATGGTACCTAACCAAGCATGCAAATGTCTTCAATCAGCAGCGACATGTCATTGGGCAATACCAATAGAGATATCTAATCACATTTCCAGACAAATGAACCAAATTGTTGTCTGAAAAGGTGTTTTTTAAATGTGCCATAAAATGCCATTTTCAATTTTTCTTGGTGCTGCCGTGGACTCTGGAGAAAAAGTTTAGGCATTCCAATTTTTCAATCTGCTGCAGAGAAACTCCACTCCAACAAGACATATTGCAGTCGAGCTACTGCAATGTCAAAACAAATTGTCAATCTTTGTTGGCTTGGGACCCATGCCAGAGACAATGGAAGCATATTAAAGCACAGGAAAATGACAATACTAACAGCCTTTATCTGGTCGTTTAGAGAAATGCGAAAATGCAACTCCTCTTCACTCCCTCTTCGTGGAGCTTCGTCATCGAAGATCAACTGACGTCTGACTTTGAATTGAGGCTGTGGAATGTGGTTGCAGATTCAGTGGTTGATGCTTGTTGTGCGGGTGGGGAGCAGAGGAGGTGGGGTTGAGGAGGGGCCAGGGAATGGGGAGGGCTTGAGTTTGGAGGTTGTTATGTTGGGTCCAGGGAGAATGCAGCTTTTGGGAACAGGATTTTGAATTGGTTGTCCATTGCTGGTTGATGCGCTTGTTGGGAATTGATGGCGGAGGGTGGGTCTCCATTCTGTGACCATTATTTTCTACAGTGCATACAACTTTAGCAGCCTTACAGTTCACGAGTTCAGTTCACCCAGTTCACCAAGCTAGGTACTTAAAGGAAGTTCCACTCAAATTCTTTGTTTCCACCCCATTTTATATGACCAGGAAGTGGCAGCCGTTGTGTTTGCCCATCCAAATCATCTTGACATGAAAAAGTAGTACAGAATGGCATTTCCCTTGTGCACGGATTTTTTTTTTTAATTTAATCCTACTTGACATTTTTGATTTTTTTTTGCATTTTTTTGTTCTCGTTTCAAAGCAGCAACTGTCATTTCAACAGGCACAGGTTGTGCTGGGCAACACATCACACTACCCGGTTAACAACAGCCTAATGATTGCCGATTATGTATTGCCAACGCAAGGAATGCATTCAATTGACAATAGTTACGGACATCATTAACGAACGTACGACGACACGACGAGCTGTGAACGAACGTAATGAACGCTATGAGCATGGGTGATATGTGACATTAAGAACAATAATAAATAAATAATGACACATTTAACTTATTCTTGTGTGTAATATTCACCTCATCATTGTAAAAATGTGTTTTTCTGAGATCTCGTCTGCTCTGCATGTGGGTTGAACTGCATCAATGCCAGACCTGCAGTTCAATGATTTATGGTTATTGGTTGCTGAGGAATAGGATTTCTGAAAATTCTCGTTTTACACACATGCGTCAGGTACGGTAGTTAGTTGGTTTGTATCCAGTGCATTTTAGTTGTTTGGCAATTGAATTTTGAAGATGTGAATTATTTGTAATAAAGTTACCTAATTCTGGCATTCAAGTCATGAATGAAATGGAGCATTTCATGCCAGAATTGCAATCTCTCATTTCCCATTCTGAACTAAGAAGTTTTACTCATGCGGGAATCTACCCTGGGATGTGTTTTGAAGTTTTCAGTATGAGTAACATGGGGCAAATCTGACATCATAAATGTTGCATTAAAAGGTCAATAAAAAGCAGTTCCCTTGTTACCAAGTCCAGGATGCCACATCATGTAGCAATCTGCTTTCCAACACACACAGACCATCACAAGCATATTGTGACACAATGACATGGCCTCGTAAGTCCAGATTGCCACACAGTCCACACAGTCTCTGCTCCCGCCTCCCACAAAACTAAATATCTCTGCTCTCCATCATCTCTGGACTTTTTGTCTGGAACAGCAGAGCAATGGTGCCACTGCATTAGAGCATTGGTTTGTGCAGTGTATCCATCTGAGCTCCAACGTACCCACGTTACAAACTAATTTTTACTGAGATGAATGATTTTCAGAAATGCGCTCCTTCCTTTTCCAGTCGCAGTAGCATAAACCGTCAATTTTAATCTCCCTCCCTCTCTTTTATCATCTCTCTCTCTAGGTAAACTCATAGGCACTTTTCCAGTTTGCCACCCTAGATTGTGGTGTTGCCACTTGCCAGAGGTTGCTTTTCAGCATTTTTCTCACTTCAGTTTGAGCATCTCAAGTGCTTGTACACGTTGTTACGCAGGTACTTGCACCAAACCAGGTACCTATATCTGTCTCCTGGATTGGTTGGTTGTTTGGTTTGGTCATTTTCTTGGTTGTGGCTTTTGACTCTAATTCTAGATAGTTTAGAGTTTATTCTGCTAGCTCATATCCTCTGAAGCCTGTCTACTGGGTTGGCATTGAGGAATTTAGCAATTGAATTCATTCATCACCACAGAATGGAACTCATTCATGGTAATTGCTGTTTGGCAACTAAAATGTGTTTTTTTTAGTGTTTTTTTTTCTCCTGTGTAAATGAGAACAAATGCACCATTTTCTGACTTGGGTTGCTTACAACATGACTGTGGTACCTGGTACCTGGATATGATTACATAATGATTCATCAGTCTGGTATGATGAGAACGATAAATGAAGTATCAATTTATGTGTATGTTTTTATTTGCATTTACGCACTGGCTGCTGTAGCACAACGTTGCTTTTGCCGAGTTTTGCTGTTTTCGTTCCTTTTGTACTATGCTGTTTTCTTCGGGGATTGACTTTAGTCATTCCTAGACTGCGGTCATAACCAGCATTTCGTTTTAGACACTTTAAATTTCACATTCTTTCTTCACTTTGTTTCAATCTGAATTGTTGAGCAGTCAGTGCTCTTTGATTCAAATGGGTGCCTGGAGTGGACGTTTGACAATCACTTCTAAACTGGGCACTTGTGTAAATTGGCTGCATGGCTAAGCTAAAGCTAGACTAATGCAATCAGTGGCAGTCGGAAGCACAAGTCCTACTGGACTAGTGCAGCAGCAGCAGTTAGAAGCACTAGTCCAACTGGAGGAACTAGTCCAACTGGACAGTCCACTGTTTTTTATGCAGACTTGTCCAAACTGGGAGCATTGTCCGAAATTCAATTCAATTCATTCTCTCTGCGTCTTTTTTGTTTTTGTTCTGGTCTCCTGCAGTGATTATTAAAACTCGACAGAGGTGATATTTTGGAAACTAGGAGAGTTATGGTTAACAGTCCACTCATTTCTCAACGATTTTCTCTCCATTTTACGGATGAGTTCCACGATGAGACGTTTCGTGGGCATCACGCTCTTTGTATGTTGACGAAGCAACAACTGGTGAGTATAAGCAGACGATATTGCATTTTAGCGTACCAACTCCAATACGGCGACGTCGTCTGCTAATACTCACCAGCTGTTGCTTCGTCAATGAGGAGCTTGACTTGACGCCCTCGAAACGTCTCATCGTGGAACTCACCCATAAAATGGAGAGAAAATCGTAAATAAGTGAGTGTACACATTTCAACACTGTTTTTACCCACTCGTAAAAAAAAATGGTGGGTACCTGTATCGACAACCCAAAAGCTTTCCCAAAAAGCAAATTTTGGGTACATTTTTGGGAAAATCGAGTCAAGTGCATTTTAGGAATCTGCATTCAAAACAGTATCTTGTGCCAAATAGAGGTAAGCCCCATTGCAATTTTCTATGATGGCATATGAGTGGGGAAAGCAACACAGAAAACGATGAAAGACCATCTTTTCAGAGTGCAAAATGCTACAAAAGTGACAAGTTTTGTTTGCTGCCAGAATGAGGTAAGCAACATTTGACTGTGTAAATTTGAGAAATAAAGATGGATTCTGGTGTACGTAACATTAAATTTCATGACGGAACATGTTTAGTCTCACTGGAAACATCGAAACCCAAAAACATTTTGTCAGATGCCTTAAATTTCCCCTTTATTTTTTACTTGCACTGCAAACTTGCTAGGCAAATAGACGCAAATGACACCAAACTGACAAAACTCCCTTAAATAGAGTGCTATGCAGGCAACGGAACACTGCACTGCAACAGGTGTAAAAGTGTTTTATCTATCAAATTCTTTATTTTCTGATAAGATCCACTCAGAGCTTCAAACATGTTTTCTATTTTAAGAGAGTGCAATTCAATTCTACTTCGCTGCACTGATGACAATTTTTTAATCTTCCCCTTTTTTTCATGCAACATAAAATAACCATCTTTATACAATCTTTCTTTCTTTATTCAGGTAGTTTCAAGAATTTTGAGTTTCTGGAACTAAACTACAACTTTTGTGAAGAAAACAACAACTAACCTTTATTCGGGTAGTTTCATCAAGAATTATTTTTGAGTCGCTGTCTGGAGCTAAACTTCGACTTTTGTGAAGAAAACATGTAACATTCCTTGTGTTCACGGAAATGAATGATGTGACCCAAATTTACTTTGATGGGTCGGAAACAATAAAATTCTAATTGGTAGACAGCTCATGAAGGTGATTTTACAGCTGCATTATCATGATTTTGTGTTGTGTTGTGTCCGTTTGGCTATCGTACTCGTTCGTAATTGCCCTATGTGGCCTGTAAATGATGTTTTATATTGAAATTGGGAAATTGGTGGAGGTTGTGTTGTGTACAAGTAATCTCCATTTGTAACAAGTTTGCTGGAACCTACCATCGCAGACTGCTTTTTCTTAGTCTCCTCAGCCTCAACTCACCCTGCGGATATTGGATTAAATTATACTAAACACATGCGTATGCCATGGTCATGAAGTCCACTTTCATTTTATGTTCTAGGCAATGCTTCTTAGTCAGATGCAAGATCTCTTTTTCGAGAGCACCAAATTGCCATTCGGGAGTGGATTAAAATTGATCCCAGTGACGGATTGCCTGTTCGAGCATTTCTTCTCCTTGGCATGGTGATTCTGATTGTCCTGACAGATTTGTGTCACTTACAATACAAAGAAAAATACTGAGCCTTTTTTAAGAAATAAATGCTCCATTCTGGGTTTATGGGTGTAAAAAGGTACCCAAAGGCAAAAATGTTCCACAGTTTATATGATGTACAGGCTTTTGTGGCCCTGCAAAAGTCCTCAAAATTGACCCTGGCACGGGGTGTCATTTTGATTCACCCTGTAATTCACAGCTTTTTCCTGGTGATGGCTGCGAAATTTAAAAGTTATATAAGCTACCGCCATCCGGTTGCACCAGCAGCAGTCATCCATGTGAAATGATAAAATTGAGTTGTCGTGAATATGAACCGAGAAAGCTATTGAAGGTGTCAGCAACCTGACAGAGTCGGGGAATTTCCGAAAAATGGGAAAAGTCAGGGATTCGTAGAAAATATTGTTCAAATTCATTGAGGATCTCTCCGTCCAAAAATTGATTTTGTCAACATTTCTCCCATTCACCTGTGCATTTTCACCGAGAACAAGAGCAATTTCTGCACGTGCACCACGAACGGGAATTACATCAGGACACATATGATTAAAAACAAGAAAAAGACTAACGGCCTTTGTCCGTTCGTTTTGAGAATGCGAAGATGCAACGTTTCACTCCCTCCTCGTGGAGCTTCTTCAGGCGACACCGATGATTGACTGACATCAGTCAATCATCGGTGTCGCCTGAAGAAGCTCCACGAGGAGGGAGTGAAACGTTGAGTCTTCGCATTCTCAAAACGAACGGACAAAGGCCAGGCCGTTAGTCTTTTTCTTGTTTTTAATCATATGTGTCCTGACGAGAACAAGAAGTTATGAAAAATTGAAAATGAGCAGTTTCAAACGTAAGTTGTTCTTTGAAATTCCCAGGGGTGGATACGGGGGAGACTGCCTGCCTTCCCTGCAAAATCCCCTGCCCATCCAAGGCTCTGCCCCTTGGCAACGCTCTGAGGCACTGCTCCAGACCTGAAAATGGCTGACTCCCCTTCGCAGAGGGGTGGATCCACGAGCAGGATCCATCTATAAGTTTCTGGGGGACTCTGTCCCCAGGCCCCGTACCAGGGGCTTTGCCCTTGGAACTTCGGTTGGGGTGCAGCTTCAGACCCCAGAAACAGTCTACCCCTCTTGCCCGAAAAAGAGGTTCGCTTTTATTGCTTATACATACCAGAAAATCAGCTTTTTTGGGGTCATGGAATTAAAAAAAGCCATTTCATTGATCATTTGAAGCGGACTCTCAAGCACAGCATATTTGACCGCTGAAAGGGTCTTCCTGGAGAACCATTCTCTAAAATGGAACCTTTGTATGGTGTGTACTCCTGTTGCTGTAGTTCTCCAAATAGGCGATTGTGGGGCTTTGGCAATATCAGAGAAAGGCCTGGGAATGATGAGTCTCTGATAAGTTCGATTTGAATGAGAATTTGGAATCCGGACACACTTTCTTTTCGTGTGGCATTTCTTGAACACGTAATGCATGTTTGCAAATGCCAAGCGTCAAAATGCAAGAAAAGATTTTACCTTCAAAAGAAAGTTCAGACCCAAAAACAAACTTGGACATGCTCGTGGGTGCATCTTTTGGACATGATTAATCCACCCTTTGTGGCCACTGGTGGTGGGAAGTGGGCCTAGGTTCCAATGAATTCTGATCGGTTTCATTGTCAGTTGTTCATTTATTTATTTTTATTTTATTGTGTAACTACCTGCCTACCACTTTAGTCTATATTAGACTTATCATCATTGATTTGTGTGTTTTTCTTGTGTTTTTCTATGTATATCTGACTCAACTGGTGATGCCTGAATTAGAAACCTGATAGGAACACAAGTCGTTTTTTGATTATGAAGATGAATGAAATTGACCTAGAGAATTTCAGTTATGATTTTACAAAATTTTCCCAGTCGACTTTACCGCTTAGGAACTCCATTGAGTGCTTGTGACTAGGTTTTTGTTTGTTGCGTTTAATGATATTCAGGCATACAATTTGATGTTTTGAGTGCGTTAGTTATATGTTGTTGTTTATTCCCTCATGAACTGTGTTTCTGTTTCAGTGTAGCTGTCCTTGTCGACATTACAACCTATCCGAACCATTTACAGCGAGTAACTGTACATTTGGTAGAGAATGTTTTTTAAAAATAAATTCACTGAATTTGTCAAAGCACGGTTTTCACTCCTATCACCATTTTATGCCATTCATTTTCCCCCTTGTTGGTCTACATCATTATTGGTGCATTGTTGGCTGTTGCCAAGGATCAATCAGTCATTAAGTTTTTGATGTCACCAAATTGCCACCAGCGATATAATTGCCATCTATTGGTTAGGAGCTATCGCAATTATTATCATGCGACACTTTCTATCGACAGGATATTTCTCATTTACTTCGAAAAATCATAAAATTCAAGGTGTGTTTTTGACGGCTTTCACTTCTTGACGTTTTGAATTTTCGATTACTTTTTCTCAGCAGTCCTCAGTGGCAAAATTTGACAACCACAGTGGAAAATGTTGCACTTTTGGCTGATAAAGCCAGAGTTATTGTTCATTTTTTGCTCCTTCACCTTTTTTGTTGCAGATGACTGAATTATGCATTTATTTTTCATGAATTTTGAGTTCTAGTTCTAAAAATGGGATCTATCAATCAGCCAAAAAGGACTTATTTTTGGACATTGATGCAAGCAGGCAAAAATCTTTACCGAATCTCCAGAAATCTTACATGGTGGGTTCTGAGAACCAAATTTAAATAAAATTGGTTAACAAAATGTGGAAGCTAGAATTTTGACATCTATCCCACAAGGTAAGACCCTCCTGGTGATTTTTTGCCATGGTTAAACCTGTTTGGCTGAAATTTTATGCAAACTTGGAGGGACAAAAATAAATTTATTATTGTCATTCCACAAAGTTGGACATTCTGACAAATTCCATTGAAAAGTGATGCTATGATCAGAAATTGGAAAAGTGCATCTCATGCACAATTGTTTTCTTTTTGTAGATCACAGGAACTGGATGGCCGATTGGGTTCAGATTTTGTGTTAGCCACTCTCACTCTAGACATACCTAACAACAAACTGGACTAGAATGATCAATTACGAACACATTCAACTCTGTTTGTAATTTTCTGATGGCAGATGTCAAGCGTGATGAAAAATAATTGAAAATATGACATTTGAACTTGCATTTTTTGGCCTTTTACTAGGCTAATTTTCGTTCAGATTTTGGCACAAGTCCAAACAAGATCTCAATTACTCAAGTACTCAATAGGACAAAAACAGATGAGTTCAATGCACAAAAAAAAAACTAACCAAAACATGATTTTGATATTTCATCGTGTTTAAAGTTGAAAATTACTTCCAAGAAAACATTTGTGCGGCAAATGGGAAATTAGTAATTCAGTTTTCCATTTTGCCTTTCCAACTTAAAATCGCCGATGTGGAGACAATTTTTGGTCGATTTTGATGAAATACAAATCCAAAATTTCCGGAAAAGGTTGAATTTTTGCATGGCATAATTTTCTGAAAAAAAAACAATTTTCTTGTATTTCTAAATTTTCCAGGGGTCAAAGCGCTTTCAGAAAAAAATATAATAGGAATAATAATGGACCAAATTTCATTGAAAAATATAACGTTATGTTGAATGTGATATTGTCATGGAAAGAAAGAGAAGCAAGCCGGCCCATTATCACCCACTTGCCAGCGCATCTCATCTTGCCACATTTCATCGGCAACAAATCAAAACCTCATAACTCATCTGAGATTGTGGTTTTACTTGGAAAGGATGTATCCATAACATTACATATCAAAACCTCTCATATCTTGGCCTCATGATTCAGAAGATACGCATGTTTGCTGCTTTCAAAATGAATGTAAAAGAACATTATATGAGCTCTAATGTTATTGTTTCCTGTTGGGATTTTCCAGTGAGTCCGATCACTGATCAGATCACAACATTGTAAGTGCACAAACAATGATTTGATTTCTTTTCGTTTTGGGTGCACATTTGAATGCAATTAGGTAACATGCAAGAAGAATGTGTCAATAAATTTACGTGTCACTACAAAAGTAACTGAAAATTTAGTATGCATATGGTAAAAAAGAGATCCCTTTGGGTGCATTTCTGTGTGGAAAAATGGACGAACAAAACAAAACACTTTTGGGTCCCAGCAATCGCAAAAAGAAGTGGGGGTGGTCTTCTTTTTTGGTTTTCCTGAAAAGTGGAAAAAATGTAGTAATGACTTATGACATATTGATTTGTTGCCAATTGGCAATTGCCATCGATTTGTTGTGGAAAAGTACAGCATGGGGACCCTGGAACAAGTTGTTGCTGATTTTGCCCCTAAAGTAACATGTCTTAACTTCTCCAGATCTCAAAAAGCGGTGAGATTTTTGTGATGGTTCAAAACCGCCTGTCTTTGGTGGGTGGAAATTGTGCACTTTAGAGCCAGCTATGGTTGATTTTGATTATGTATGATTGAGACGGAATGAAGTCGAGCTCCCCTGAATGTTCTATGCAATGAGGCTGTCTGCATCGTAATTAAAAGGCGTACCATGGTGCCGAAATTCAAAGGGCTCCCAAATGTTTTCACACACTTCACGGATATGAAAACTGTCGGTTTTTACAAATTCCATCAGTTTTAAATATTTATGTAAAGCATCCAGCAAAGCAAGCCACCAGAAGGCAAAGTTCTTCCAAGAGTTCAAAAAAACCTTCACAACTGGCAACAAAACCAACTGAAATTCTGACATTTGCCTAGCCTTGCGTTGCAAAAAAAATTGAAAAACAACTTAAACAAAAATGTTGAATTGTGCACAGCCCCTTGTCATTATTTTCGCAATAAGGGCACC
>JASGXE010009414.1:0-16210 GCA_030068105.1 Sinentomon sp. SZTP_YWyxl
TTTCTCTCCAAGTCTCATCAATGATAGTGTTAAGATTTTCTCAAACAAAAAGATGAATAATATGATCAATTTATTATCACATCATTCAAATGGTGGTGGTCGCCACTAGCTATGCAAATGTTGTAGTTTTTTCTGTGTGTCGGTGACCAGTGCCGCACTTTGCGTGTCTATAGCTGAAAAAACGCTTAATTCTAATTTGTCGCAAAGATTTGAAAGCCCACAGCGCAGGCAGACACCATTCTTACGGGGTTGGCAATCAATTCGTTGGTGACACCCAGAGATCTCCATTCAAACTGAATTAGAATGAAGAGGCGCAGCAGTCTGGCATCTCATCTGAGTTTCTCTGCTTAATTCTCTGGGTTCTCTCGTGGCGGGCAGAGGGAGAGAGAGAGGAGACTCCGACCAAATTGCCGTGAAGCCTTTTTTCAATTAAGCCAAAGGCTGAACGAAGTGGAAGCACCATGAGGCATCAAGGCAGTCTGGGGCTTATGGCAAGACCAACTTTCTGGAAACATTTCATGCATAAAAACTTCAAAAGTTACGACCAATTTTACTTGCCACTTTGCCATTCTGCAGTCGAATCCATTCAAAGAGCATGCTCTCCTGCGGTCGGGAGAGCACTCATGAGAAGGGCGGGGGTGAGAGAGATCGATGCCATGGGGCACTGCTGCACGATAAGATGCAAGCAGTGGAGAGTTGAACACGCTTGGTGATACCCGTCAAGGGGATCCATGCATGTAGATTACATTTGGATAGATTAGGTATGTTTTAGAACAATTCTAACCAAATTAACTTCAGCTATAGCCAAGCAAAATAACTAACTAAACATGCATGGGTCTCTTTTTGGCAATTTCGCGAGGTCGGAAAAAAGTTCGATTGTAATTTTAAAGGTGGAAACATGGAAATCGTGTTTTCCATTACTCCTGTGAAATAAAATCACAATATCTTTTTCCAGAAGTTCTCTAAAAATTATAAACAGGTGCACGTGATGGGTGAATAATGAATGCAACAGAGAGTTGGTGCGTCGTTGCAGCCGATTGGACTTGACGCCCACCTTTGTCATTGTTGAAGCAAACTGACTGCCAGAGTTGATGACTTTTATTTGTTTCTTTTTAACTCTGCTTCGAAAGAGAAACAGAAACAAGAGCAGTTTATGGGGCAAATGTTTTCCTAATTTTTTGGATTCCATCCCTCTAATGGTAATCGAGATTCAGGTATAGGGGGGTTGGGGTACAGAAAAATTCTTGGACGTTTTTTTGGATAAAATGACAGCCCGAGGAAAAAAGATATGGCACGAGACAACGGATCAGGGGACTAGGGCAGAAGTGGACTGAGGTAGAAGTGGACAAAGGAGGGAGTTTTGGAGGGAGTTTTTGCATGGAGGTGATAGCTTACATCTGTCATAACTTAACTTAACCTAACCTGACCTAACCTAACCCGGAGAAATTAAAAAAATCAGCCTCCAAAAATGCAAAAATTCTGCCTCAGTCCACTTCTGCCTCAGTTCGTTCTGCCCCAGTCACCGGTCCCGAGACAACATGGGGAAAAAAGAATAACTCTAGTTTGTTTAGTCTTTTCGCCAGTGTTGCCGACTCCGGAAATGCTTGGTCCCGGTTGCCGTGACTGGGAAGGCCAGGCCCTACCCTGCATTGGGAACACACGAAAAAAGAACACGTGTTAGATTGGAAAACAGTTATCCTGCAGCTCCTGTACCAATGCAGGCAGTCTTTATTATTGCAACAGAGACAAACTAACTTGCCCAGCATAATTACAGCATCAAACGGACACAGGACGATCGAACTTTGCTTTCGAGTGAAGGCAAGTTTTTCAAACCAAGAAGGCGAGAATGTGCAGAACAACACCAAAATGCCCAAACACGTTTGTGAAAAGCGTAAAGTTGAGTCTTAAGATATCTAAAATTGAACCCTTTTGTTGGGATTCAGTCAGGTGTTCAAAACTCTCTGTCTCTCTGGCCAACATAGGGAAGAAAAATGAAGATGCCCGACAGGCGAAATTATCTGGATTTTTTGGCCCCCGACAGCACCTCGGCCCCCCGGGCGATCGCCCGGTGGGCCAGTCTGCCCCTGGTATTTTTGAATTCTCCTAAACAAAATTAGATGACAAAAAACAGTCCAAAAATACTTCGTTTGAACAGGCAATGTTATTCTGTTTCGGCTAAATTCTTAAGACAATGGTAACATGTCGCAAATCCATTCGTAAATATTGGAAGTGGTTTTGCTCCAGCAGATGCAGGGCTTATCAAGCAAGCACAAGTAAGTTTAAAACAGATCTTTGTTGGAGCCTTGAAGATGCACCAGATTCGTTGCTGCTGGGTGGGCAGGGGACCTGAGTTTTACATAGCATGGAGGTGTGGGGTGCAGAGTTTGGCCAGTATTCTGGACGTTCGCTTTAAAGCGAGGCATGCAGGGGTAAGATACAGCTGCTGGTTGCTGCGTGGGGTCAGAAGGTGAATTCGTTGGGAATCCAGAGTAAAGTCATGTTGGGTTCTGCAAAGGGAAAAGCGGGTATGCCCTCCCCCGCTCATCAGCAACGAAGTTGGTGCACGTTCAAGTCTCCCTCGGAGCAGCAATGACCAGACCAGAGAGTTCTGTTCTGTTTTGAACTTGTGCTTTGATAAAGACCCATAAAGATCTGTGTAGGTTGGCAAAACGTCACCACTTTCAAAATTAATACAGGATTTCCCAAAAGTCACTTGACAACCCCTGCTATTTGCTAGTTTTCAATCTTCTCTTGTGGGGCTATTTCTGCAGATTTCAGGTTTAGATTGGGCAGGATGCCTGCTACTGGAGTTATCAATTAGAATTGGGGCAAATTCCGCTCCAAGCTTCCAGAGTTGCTTCAAAATTGCAATGCACTTTTCTGGGGTTGTCAAGTGACTTTTGGGAAACCTTGAAAATGAATGGACTTAACTAACGGTCTATTTGCTGCATGATTGTTGACATGTTTTCAGTTCGTGGTGACTGTGCATGGACTTTTTTTTATTTCTTTGCATCTGTTTCATGTTGTTAAATTTTCATGATTAAAACCTGGGCATTCTTCTCACGTGTCATCTTATCATTTGATGCAACAATACAATCATGTAGGTCTCGCGTTAACATTACACTTGAGGAGAGATCTCTTGTTTTGCCGTCTTTTTCTTCACACAGCTCGCACGAGAGAGTGGGGGAGAGAAAGAGAGAGTGGGGGAGGGAGGCAGAGAGCGAGAGAGAGAATGAGTGGTGGCAGGCAACATCGCATTTCAACTTTCTTTCCCGTGGGGTTTCCATGCATATGCAGTTGACCTCTTGTTAAATTCCGTCGTGAGACCAGAGCATGGCACATCCAGAGAAAGAGCAGAGACAGTGACCTGGTGGCCTTTTTCCATTGAAGGCCTCTCTTTAACTTTAACAAACTCTGTCTCTTGTTCTCTTCACCAAGAGATATGGAAAATGACGAAAGTTCAAAAATTAAGAACTATTGCATTCATGTTGAACAATAAAGAAACAAACTGGCCGCTAACCGTTCGTAAATAATTTGAAAAAATGGCGACGTTTCGCCCCCGCGGACGTGGGGCTTTGTCAAGCAAAATCTGACAGATCGCTGGTCTCCTTCACTGCCGCTCTGGGACTGGCTACAGTATCCAGTTCTGTTCCACGTCCGCGGGGGCGAAACGTCGCCATTTTTTCAAATTATTTACGAACGGTTAGCGGCCAGTTTGTTTCTTTATTGTTCAACATGTTTCTCGTTCGTGGTGCCCGTGCATTGATTGTTGCATTCATGCATTTGGAATTGACCTCTTTGTCAGCAGTCAAACGAAAAGTGCTCAGGAATTCTATTGAATCATTTATTTTCTTCTGATGACTGGGGACAATTTATTGACTTCCAGCATGGTCAAGGTTTGATTCCTTCAGCAGGTGGGTACCTAATTTTCCAAATGGTGTGGTGAATGTGTGGTGAAGGTTATTTGAGAAACACATACAGTTCAGAGGAAAAAACTGGCAAACGGAAAAGATTAACAGAAGGAGCATCAATCTCTGAGATGTATCAATCTCAGTTCAAACACAAAAATCCAACTCTCTTCAAAATTAAGCTGCCTTACAAGAGACTTGAATGTGATGTCGCATTGACAAGAAAACTCATAAACAGGTGCAGAACAGGGGAAGGATGGGGTCAAGCAACCCAAGTCTAATTTTGAGCTGAATATGCATGCATGCACCAGTGAGTGAGTTCATTCTTCATCCTAGTCCAGTTCAGCTGTTTGTTTGCTGTTCAACCATATTTTTTGTTCAAATTGATTTGCTGACGAAGTGTCCACATCAGCTACCACCTGCTGCGATGATATGAGACGAGTTCAGATGACTGCTTTTCCTTCCGAGTCAGTCGACAGACATCAAATGAAAAAATGTCTTCTTCCTTCCTTCCTTCCTTCCTTCCTTCCTTCCTTCCTTCACAGGAACAACTCTTACACTCTTCTCTTCTTCATCCGACTCAATGCAACAATGACATGCAGAAAACACTTTGTCAAAACAAATTAATGTTTTATGAAAACTGCTAAGAGATACTGGGGAAGATCTTTTGGGTATTATCTATATTTCTAAGAAAAGAAAGACAAAATTATGGCAATTCTCGCAAATATCTGAAAAAAGAAAACATTCAACAAAGATCTGAGCGGATTCTACAGAAACACTGTTAAAGATCTTTTAGGTATAAATCTATATTTTAAAACAAAATCATGACAATTCTCGAAAAGATCTGAAAAAAAGAAAACACAACAAGATCTGAGTAGCTTCCACAGAAATACTGGGAAGTATTTCTTTTTTGGGAAGAAATTTTGGGTATTTGCAAGAAGAAATTTTGGGTCTTATCTATATTTTAAAACAAAATCATGACAATTCTCGAAAAGATCTGAAAAAAAGAAAACACAACAAGATCTGAGTAGCTTCCACAGAAATACTGGGAAGTATTTCTTTTTTGGGAAGAAATTTTGGGTATTTGCAAGAAGAAATTTTGGGTCTTATCTATATTTTAAAACAAAATCGTGCCAATTCTCAAAGAAGATCCGAAAAAAAGAAAACACAACCAAGATCTGGATCTGAGTGGCTTCTACGGAAATACTGGGAAGATCTTTTGGGTATTATCGATATTTCAAAACAAAATCATGCCAATTCTCGAAAAGATCTGAAAAAAGAAAACATGCAACAAAGATCTGAGTGGTATCTTCAGAAATACTGTGGTAGATCTTTTAGGTATTATCAACGAGCTATATAGACTGAGCCTCGCTCATCCAGCGCAGCGAAGAAGAGTGAAGCCGTTGCGTCCACTTGTCGCCATGATCTTTTCGGGCAGAAAAAAGCGAAGAGAAAAGAATGCTGCACTGCTTCGTGTGTATTTTCTGTGGGCACCGCGGTTCGATGCCCACAGAAAATTAAATTTCTTCTGAATAACGCTACGGTTTTTCATGCGATTCACCATGGTGCAAAGCTGAAAAATGAGTGCTTCCACACATGTTTAATGATCCCAACCTTTCTTCGGGTAAAAGTCTTAAACCATTCAAAAAGAGGAACAAAAGCGCTCTAGTTTCGGTGCTATAAAATTCCGGGTTCCTGCCAGGCATTTGTCAAAGATTGTGGATTTTTTCCGTTACAACATGGTTACAACCTGCTGAAGAGTTGTAGAGGAAGCCTTCCAGTTTCCAAAAATACCAAAATCATTGAATTTGAACACCATTCGGCAATTTTATGACCAGAGACAACACGACATGGCAGCATCGTTTTGTTTTTGAGCGGGGAAGAGGCCGCGACTCCCTTGAAATCCCTGGGAGTCGCGGCCTCTTCCCCGCTCAAAAACGAAACGATGCTGCCATGTCGCGGTGTCTCTGTTCATAAAATTGCCAAATTAAGATTAAAATCGCCAAGCAGTACTAATGGCCGTCGCCGGTCCTTTGGTAAGTGGAGATACTGTGGTGACACAAAGCATGCAACAAATAACCTCTCTCAAGTGGACATTGTGATTCCAGCAGAGAAAGAGGGGGACAAGACAAGACGGAACAAAAGACAGCACGAACATGAAAGTAAAGAAAAACACGGGGAAGGTGCGTCAGCTAAACCAACAGACACACGGGGCTTATTTTAATCGAAGTCAAATATGTCACATTAAACACAGTTAAGAGAAAGCAATACAAATGGAATCACATAATTGAATCCCCACCCCCAAACCCTAAAACTGAACTAAGTAAAATGAAAAATGAAGAAGTGCAAAAGGAAAGTTCTTATCTTGTTTAGGATGCTTCTTTTCTGGCATTGTCCTTGCATGAGAGATCATAGTGCAGGTGGAGCATTTGGTCTGCATGTTCGTATATCTTTCTCTATAACAAACGCAGTCCATCTGAGATGAATCCCCAACTGTTGCGATGATGTGGAAAGATCAACTAACGATGGGAACACTCGGTGACCACGGGTCGTCCAAGCCGCCAGAAGTTTCTCACCGCATCAGTAGCACATTGGAAGTTAAGTAGAAAGAAATTTCGCGTGTGAGTACTCATGATTTCAGTAGTCGGAAATAGGGAGCAAGGAGTGAGAAAGATATAGGATAGGAGGGGGCTAGAAAAGGAGGGGGTGAAAGGCAAATGGAAGGAGTGGTGGGGAGGTCAGATAAAAGCATCGGTGAGATATTCCCTACAATACTTGCGGAACCGGGGGGCCTTGTTTTCACAGCCCCTCCGTCCGAACACTCTCCTCCGTCCCCCCCCCGGCACCCACGGAGCCGTTCCTGTCCAAGGACATAGACGATGCGGGGCTAACAGGAACGTGGGAGCACAAAAGCCATACAGAAGTAAAGAAAAAGAAATCAATGAATACAGTAGCAACTCCTCACCGCAGTGAAAGGGAGGGGTTTAGGTGGGGGAACCATTGGTCCCTCCGTGGCTTTTTTTGTTTGAGAGCCTGCCGCTTTGCGGGGGGGAATCAGGCCTTGGAGCGGGGGAGGGTTTTTCAGCTTTGCACAAGAGTGAACCGCATCAAAAACCGTCATTTTGTTCAGGAGAAATTCACCGTTTTCGCCCAACCCTCAAGACAAAAAGGACACAAAAAGTGCCCGAAAAGTATTATTTTCCTTTCGTTGCGCCCAATGTATTTTCTTTCATTACGCCCTCTGGTTTCTGGATAAAGTGAAGAAAATCTCCTTTGGTGAGCAAAAGTCCAGGTTTGTCCTCTTTCCAAAAATCCAAACCTGAAAAAAATCGCTTCAGAACATCTCCAGATATTGCTTTGATTATGGTCAGGCCACCAGCGAGTCCCATATGCGTTTCCAGTTTCACGCGGCGCTTTTGCCCGAGAGCAGTGTGGTGGCGGATCGCTCTGTTGGCTTCAACGTGCAGAGAGCATCATCATTCTATCGTATCTATTTCCTTGGGTATTATCTCTACGAAGGGTGTTCAAAATGTATTGTCCCTGATATAGTTCTTAAGAAAAACCACTTTTAAATTTTTGGATATTTGGGAGGACACGTCATGAAAATGGGGGCTGGGAGGTTATTCTGTCACTGAATATTTTATATTTCGCTTGTTCCGTAGAACATGTCTTGAAAATTTGACTGTCCTGCGCTGAAATCTTACATCCCCCATGAATAAACCAAATGGGCCAATTTTTGGAGGGGGAACTTTGGGGGGCATCGCATCGAAATTGGGGCCCGCAGCACATTTTTTAGGAATAAATTTCGACTTGTTTTTCCGTCAGGAAAATCACGAATTTTGGTGAAATGTGTTTGGGACACCCTGTATGTTGTGCCTCTTTTCGTTTTGTTTTATCTCTATTACATGAGACTGGCTTAATCAATAGGTGTAGGGTACTAGAAACGAGAATGGAACATTCCACTAGTTGGTTGGCGTGGTCGTGGTCCCACAGTGACCCAACTCCCAACCTAAATAAGTTCAAGTCCAATCCAAATTATTTTTTTTTTTGCAGAACAGCCTGAGACTGCAAAACAATGAAATCTAAATGGTACTCAAGAGTGGTAGCAGCATTAGCATCATTTAATTTTTGAAATTAAATGTTAATGGAATAAAAATATGCCTCCCAATCTTGATTTTCCACTCCACCTAGCCATTCAACTGGGGGGCGTGCATACGGAGGTTGTAAGAAAAAAATGTGGAGTTTTTTGAAAAAATGAGCATTCTGAGCACCATTTTTTGAGGTTACATTTTTTCAAAATTTCTTCCACTTTCGGGGAGGGGCACACCCCCTCCCCCGGCATTGCGCTTTGCGCAATGCTTCGTAGGTGGCGCACTTTTTCCGTTTTGCCATGGGCGTTATTTCATCTTCCTACGGCACTGGTGGCGTAGGAAGAACGTGATTCGAAGATCGCAGAGTTGTGCCTGCCACTCCACAAGGCGACTATGGTGTGTGCAGGGACAATAATTTTTGAACACTCCTCGTGTTTCTAAGAAAAGAAAAAAACCATGTCATTTCTCGAAAAGATCTGAAAAAAGAAAACATACAACAAAGATCTGAGTGGCTTCTACAGAAATACTGCTGAAGATCTTTAGGTATTATTTATATGAAGGGTGTTCAAAAATTATTTCCAAGAAAAGAAAAAAAAAAACAAAATAATGACAATTCTCGAAAATAACTGAAAAAAAGAAAACACAACAAAAATGATTGGCTTCTGAGAAATACTGGGAAGATCTTTTGGGTATGATCTAGATTTCTAAGAAAAGTAAAACAAAATCATGCCAATTATCGAAAAGATCAAGAAAACACACAACAAAGATCTGAGTGGCTTCTACATAAATACCAAAGATCGGCACATTAATCTTGAATTGAAATGAAAATGCTCTTTATTAAATAATCACAAGAAAATGTTTCATATCTTGGAATTGAGGAAGGTCAGGGCCACAAAATGACACAAAAAATCTGCAACAATTAACACATTTACCAGAATAAAAGCCATAAATATGTTCAATAAAGAAGAGATAATAAATGTACTGTGAGGAATATCCATCGTGTGGGAATCAATCAAAGGACATGACAAATTATTCTCAGAAACCCACTCATCAGTCATCAGAATGGAAGAGTTTGGTCTCACCCGCAGGGGAAGAGGGGAAGAAAAATGCATGTTATTTTTGCAAATTACAATCCATGAACATGGAATGAAGAAACACATCAACTGGTTCGAATGACCAAACAAACAAACACACCAATGTCAAGAAACTATGGGAAATTACAAAAAAAAAAAAAAAAAAAAAGATAGAAATGTATAAAAATCATTTTCCCGGAGAGATCACAGCAAGCAACCCATTGAGAAGACTGAAAATGAGTGAAAATGAGTGAAAATGAGTGAAAATGAGTGTGTGAACTGCAATATGGGCAACTGGACAGAAATGATGAACTGGACAGATGAGGGACAAAAGAGGACTCAGAAACCAAACCAAAACGCCCATGTCATCGGCTGCAACTTGCGCCACTGAAATACTTGCCAAAATGGAGTGTGGAGGTCGAGGTAAAATGGATCGAGGTAAAAAAAAAGTCCCGTCGCAATGTTTTATGCACTGCAGGTTTTGTACTGTCCGAAACAAACTTTTGAAATTTGTTGTTTTCAGGTTTTCAGTGAGTCACACGTCATTTGAGATCAAAAGGGGCCAAACTGATTTCACCTTCAATTGGGCTGGAACCTTGAACTGGGCTCATTTTCCTTTTTGTATGATGTGGTAGTTATTGATCCTTCGTGTGATGTGGTTTGATTTTCTTGCATTCGTGAGCCGCTTTAAATCTAATTAATTGACTTGAAACTTTTGCTTTGGGGTATACCATTGCAGTTCATCAAGCAGGTTTGGACAAAATTTCGGCTGCCTTATCTACCACAACAGATTTTCAATTTATGTCAGAAAACAACAGGTTACTTTCAATGTACCATGCCACCCTTAGTCACTGTGGGCAAGTCTTCAAGGTCAATGTGTGCTTTGGTGGTCTTTTTTCATATGAATGATAATAATAATGACGATCAGTGAAGAGACTTCCTGCAAAAATCAATGCACCCAATACACGAGCTCTGGTTTAGATGTGACAAGCATTTTTCTTTAGCTGCATGGAGAGGGCAAAGAAAAAAAGAGCACCAACCCACAACAATTCCACATTAGCCAGACTTGAACATCAGATTCAGTTTGTCTGTAGTGGACAAATATTGGGTTTTGTGACCAAAACAGCCAATGGTTAAATGAAAAATCTGGCTAGCCTGTTTTGAAAAGTTTTGAATTTGAATTTGAACCTGAACTTTGACCAGGTCTTGTCTTTCTGAGTAAAATAAATAAACATCTGATCCCAAATTCTGCTCTGTGTCACAAAAACGGCTACTGCAGTTTTTGTGACAGCAGTTTTTGTGACACTCCAAGAGTAGGTGAACTGACCTGACTATGAATAAGACTGATATGAATGTGAAGAGAAGTTCAGAAGATGCAGAACACAGCAAAAGCAAATTAAGAACAAAATTTGAATGATGTTGGAACTGGACTTTGGAACTTAACTTTGGACTCTCTTGGAACATTTGAGTGGGTACCACTGGTCACTAATCCGGTATCTTGTTAAATTATTATGCAACACTATGCAGTTTTGGTGGAATGAAGTACCAAACTCTCAGAGCATTGCAGTGTGAATCAAATCAAACTTCCTCCCATCCTCTGGTGCTTGTTCAAGGAAACTGAGTTGGTCCAGTAGACGACACAGCTGAGTTTCCTAAAACAATCACCCATCCACACACCCCCCCCCCAGAGGACGAGAGGAGTGATTCTTCCATAGGAAAAGCAGGTTTGATTTGATAATTCATCACAACAACAACAACAATTAAACAAGGGGATATCAACAAGTAGTTTGCATGTTTATAGTTGAACGGATACCTACAAAAAGGGGAACCGGTTCATAGTTCCAAAGCAGCTTTTTTCACACTTCCTGGCAAGTTTTGCACAAAAAACATTGACTGATGGAAATTTAAATGTGGTGTGGATAGGATATTGCACAAGCACTTTTATTCCTGTGCACCTTGTCTGCGACAACTGAAAGCTTCAAATGCCACCTTAAAAGAGACTGGAGTCGGGAGTTCATTTCCCACAAGGCTGATTTGCACTCTGTCAGGTCCAAAAATGCCTCAATGTGTGAAACAATTTGCAGAAAAGGACTTTTCGGATTGCCAAAAGGCACCAGATTTTGCAGGACACCATCCCCCAAACCCCCTGTCATGGCTCCGCTCCCTGGCCCCTGCTGACCCTCTGTATGCACCTTCCCACAGCCGCAGAGACCTTTAGGTACCCTACCTTGACCATACACTTGGAGGCATTATGTTTGGAAAGCCATGGAGAATCAATCTCATTGGGAAGTGCATGTTTCAAAGGATCATTTGTTGAGAAATTATCTCAAATCAAATCAAATAGGCTAAAAAAGTGTCATTCATTAATTGGAAGCACACTACTACTTATTGACACCCCTCTTGTAATGTTCACAGAAACAGGCAATGCTGGAAACAGCAGGCAACAAACAGGCAATGAGGCAAAAACAATCATCAAAGTTTTGCTGAAATAAAATCATGCAGTTGAGACAGCGCAGAGCAAAGGTTCCAAGCTCTTTCTCATCTCATTGCAGGCAGTGACGCAGCAGGCATGCAGGCAGCTCTCTTCTATGTGTTCCGTTCCATTCCATTGTATGCTTGGCGCTTTCTGGCACTTGAATCCAATCATTCTTCATGCAACGTGCATTGGCAAACAAAAAACATCAGCATCATCATAATTCCGATCAATGAAATAGGTAGCAGGTGCAATAGCCTACCTTGGCTGGAGAGAAGCAGAGCAGCAGCAACAACAGCACCGAATGAATGAAGCCACCGGAATGACTCGATCGTCCCTTATCAAGTCAGTGAGTTGCAATTTAAATGGTAAAATGGGGAGCAAAACCCAAGCACTGGTTGTGTTGAAAAACATGGTCAAAATCTCACCAGTACCTGGTGTAATACTCACCACTTAAACCCATTTTCCAACATTTATGCTCTGATGATCTACTCTATCGCCTGATGACTGGTCACATCACCGATGGGTGCTCTGCTCTGAGGTTGCTCTGTGCCGTGCCATGCCATGCCATCAGATCATGCAATTATAAAAGCACATTCAATAAAAAAGTTGACAAAGACCAACCATCATTCCATGCTTTTGTGGCATTTTCCTCTCTTCTTCTTTCTGCGCCACACTTACTCTGCTTAGGAGGAGCAAGAGGAGAAAGAGGAGGAGGAAGGGGGGTAAGTTGAGAAGGGGAGGAGGAGGGCGAGTTGGAGCAGGAGGATGAGGAAAGGGGCCAACACTCACATTGATAAACTTTTTAGTCCAGTTTAGTTGGTACCTTGACATAACAATCTTAAAAAGGAAAACAATCACATGCCCACTCAACACGAAGTCATACCTAAATTAAAAAAAGTACTTTTACCTTTACAACACAACACAAATCGTTAAAATTACACACACCCAGCAAAAACAACAAAAGAGAAAATTTCATGTTGGGTTTTTCATGAAAAAAAAAATGAACACAAACTCACGTAGGTAGGTACATAAAGCAAACACAGCCATTCTTGTCCACACAATGATCACATTGCTGGCTGCTGCATCAATAAAAAACACTCAGTTTTGCTCCCCCCAACCCCATCAAGAAAACATTGATTGACAATATCTATTTCTGGGGTTTTGATAAAGTGTCTAGGTATTTTGTCTAATTTCAAGAGCAGACCCCACATCCGGTTATGTTTCCAATTACTCAGTTAGGCTGTAGCCCATTTTACAGTCCTCCTGCCAACACAGCCTCCTGAAATAAAAAATTTTAAAACACCCTCTAAATGGTGCCCTGTCTTGATAAAAGGAAATTGCAACAAGGATATGCAGCAGCACACGCATTCCACGCTGGGCATCCAACAATGTTAAAATGGCTTACAACTCACAATGGCTTTTTGTCCTTCAATGACACCTGTGAGGTACTAGCGAGAAAAAAAAACATGACAGTGTAAATTTCTTTCGTAGCGTCTTCGCATTTGGTTTAGTTTCTTCAAAATGTCTTCGATTTTACGGTGTAGGGTCCCATCTTTTTTTAAATTTAGTGAGTGACCCCAGAAGTCATCGGAGGACAAGAAGTCATTCTGCATGTTCGCAAAAGAATTGCTCCAGGAATCTGCCCACGAGGTTTGGCAAACTGCGTACGGTACCGGGTACACCCTGTGTAGGTATCTAGTTGAAAAAACTATGCCATCTCTACTCTAACCAAATTTACAGCCTATTACGATGATCTTGAACATACCTCACCGAATAAAGGATTTGGTCTTCCTTTACTACATACCTACCTTATTTTACTTGTGGCAATTATTGGAAGCATAGAGAACTTTTCACAGAATTCTCAGCATCTTTTGCAAAAATCTTTCTCTGCCCCTGCAACTCTCAAACCTTTTCCTGCAAACTTTTCGTGAATTCCCACCCCCTCTGATCAAATAGGACATGAAAAGCAGATTTCAGGCACCTTGGTTGACATACGAGGGGTGCTGGAAATGTTTACAGCCGTTTTAGGGTATATAAATTCTTTAGAGGCATTTTCTCCCCATCATATGAAAATTTGGTCAAATTCTGAGATGTTGGTATGATTTTCAGGTTTATGTGATGAAAAATAATTAAAGTAATCTACACGTGAAATGGGGACACCAGAGGCAGTCACATTGAGCAATGTGCGCAACTGAAAAAGGCTGTTCACAGGATGAGGTTTTGACCAGGAATCTGCACTTCGACAGGCACCCGGTCCACAGGATCCCTCGTTGCAAACAACCAAGTAATGCCGCTCTAACATACCAACTTCGTTGCCTAGTTTTGAGCATGGACCGGACTGAATGCTTGCCCCACCCACCATACAACAGCCCTGACTTGGTGCCCATCCTGTCACTTTTGTTTGTTCCGTGCCGTCAAAAAAGACACAATGGAGCAAAGATTTTCGTCCATTGAAGCCATCAACAAGGACCAGGAGGAAATTCTGAAAACCCTGACCAAAGGAGAAGGGGCTGCAACATGTGTTTGAAGCATGGGGCCAGAGTTGGGCCAAGTGCAGCCAAACATGGTGATAGATCCTAATTTGTAAAAAAATGAATGCACAGGAACCAGAAGACACAGATGAACACAGTCTTTTGGAAACAGCGTTCGTGTGATCAATCGCAGCGCAGGAAATGTTAGGTTATGTCCACTTAATAAAAAGAAAAGCGAGGATGCTTTGATTGGTCATCTTGATAATATCCAAAAAAGTACCTACAGACACATACCCACCTGTTAAAATTGGTTTCACAGGTTATGCAAACTCATAGGCATGTTGCCAATTACAATGGCACAAAAACATGCAAGAAGATGGTGAAAAAAAGCATGCTAAACAAAACTGGTTTAGGCCCTATTATATTCAGAAAAAGCGGTGTGTGATTGCAAGCTAATTGAACAATCATAAAAACTGAGATGCATCAAACTTTGTCAATAAAATAGGCCTTGACATGGAGAAACAATCGGCATAGGCATAAGTTAAAATTGGAGGACACAAAAAACAAAGAATATTGAAAACAAATGAATTATAAAGCGGGGAATCAATCTTGCATAGGTTACAAAAAAAAAATAAAATATTTACAAACAAAAATTATAAAGCGACGAATCAATCTTGCACAGGTTCCAAAAAATAAAATAAAAATAAAAAACACAAATTATAAAGCGGCGAATCAATCTTGCAAGGTTACAAAAAATATAAGTAAAAATTAAACAAACAGATTATAAAGTGACGAATCAATCTATTGCAAGAATCAGAAATTATTTTAAACTAGGAATAACCAAACATAGGTGGGAACATCATTTAATTTGCGGTCAATATAAATTCACCAAACTATGGTTAAACAAAATGAGCAAAAGTAAGGTGTCATTGTGAAAGAGTACCTCTCGATGCCACCAAGTGACGCTTGTCAGGTTTTGTTCTTGGCCCAGAATACGACGGCTATCTTCGTTGGTTCCGACTGACGACGAATGTCAGCAGTGTGTAAATAGACTGAACACCCGTTGTTTTTTGTTTTTTTTTTGTATTGGCGCAAATGACAAAAATCGCAGAGCAGCGTTTGTTGCCCGGTGGCTTCGTTGCTTGCAGCATTCAATTTTCCATTTCTGGCCAAACCCAATTTTATATAGGCCTAAATAGTGCCTTCCTTTCATCCACGTCTCGCCGTTACAATAACGCTCTGCTAGGACACATATGGCTGCTGTTTCAGTGGGGATGGGCTGATATCAGAGCCAATGGGCTGATATCATACGAGTAAAACAATAACCCGGATCCAGATTTGTAATGCAAACACCGAAACAAGGCGAGATGATGATATTTTTGCTTGGAGTTTGTTTTTAAGTTATTGGAGTTGGTGGATCATTTCCTCATGTTGCATTACTTCGAAATGATGCAGAGAACAAATTAACCGATTGGGGTGGGAATTGTGTCGTTCGAAAGGATATTTTATATGCTCTCTCCGGCGCTTGCATGTTCTGTATGTTCCCACACATTCGTTCTGGAGCCAGATTGTGATGCAGAAGTTCTGGTCAGCTTTGGGTGACATTCATTGCCAGTCAGACCCATCTATTTTGAGTTTACACTTGCTGAGTGAAATTGTAAAATATTGAAATAGGATTTTGAAAAGTGTTGACACTTCCTGTTGGAATTCTGGATCAAAAATTTGACAGGATCGAAGTGTTGCAGTGGCCGATGGCAACAACTGAAAAATATTGTCACCTGGTGGTGTGACTGACCATTCCAGGTGGTGGCAGGAGGTTAATTAATTAATTGTCTCAATAAATTCACAAACAGTCATGCATGAGTTAGGCAGGTACATAAAATTGTTTAAATTTTCCTTTGAATTTAAAGTGGGCATGTTGAGCAGCATGGGGAATAATTATTGTTGGAAAACAAAGAAAATTAAAAAAAATTGTCAACAACCAAAACTTTGAACAGGTTTTAGGATAGAGGCACAAGTAGGTAGGAACCTGCCTACCTACCTAGGTTGGTATGTTTTCATTGTCAACAACTTCTTTCCAAGTTTCTCCTATTGCTTCCTTTTTCACTTTCTTGCAATACAAATACCTTTCAAATAGTGTAGGTTTTGAAGAGGGCATGCAAAAGAAGAAAAAAAATCTCATCAATTCATC
>JASGXE010009415.1:0-16924 GCA_030068105.1 Sinentomon sp. SZTP_YWyxl
GTTTTTTTTTTGTCATTGTTCAGCAACAATGTAGGTGGGTGGGTATGGAGTGGGAGACTATGATGCAGGGCTTATAAATAAACACGTATGATAACTAACGTGAAAAACAAAACCTCTTGCAGTTGCAACAAAATTCGACCTTTATTGCCTGCTATTTTGCCGGCCTGCCGATGTAACAAAATTGTCTCAAGCAAACTCTTAAAAGCTGCATCTATACATAGGTAGGTGCGTAGTGAATATTTGTCATAAATCGTCACAAAATTGGTCAGAGGAGACTCATGTAAAAAACTCTTCCTCACTTCTTCGAATTGTCCAATCCGGCTCTTCTGTTGGTGGGCCTACCTTCTTCCTCATTTCTTCGAATTGTCCAATCCGGCTCTTCTGTTGGCGGGCCTATCTATGTAGGATATTCGTTTGCGAAGCATGAAATGGGAGGCCTCAGACTCATGGGAATTCCTAAAAGTGGCACTTTTTCTGAGAAGCAGCTGCATATAGTCGCTTCCAATTTTGGAGTAGGATAGGCCTAGATGATTACCTAATCAGTGGTGACTTGTTTTTTGATCACCCATGGCAAGTGATGCGCAGAAAAACTCCTTCACGAATCCCCAAAGGTTAAAATGTGGTGCAGCAGTAAAGGTCAGCGTGTGTACAGGGGAAGGTACGGTGGTTCCCGGCAAGATCAGTTTGTTTGGAAAATGGTGCCGAATGGGAGGTTTTATCTGGTTTGTGAGAAAGAAGGGTGCTCTTTCAGCCTCTCCACCTCCCCAAAAAGGCAGAAGCATGAGTTGACCTTTCAGTCACTGAAGGCCATGAGGCCACAGTGCAATTTTACTGATGCCAGCGAGACCACAATGCAATATTACAGAAGCCAGTGAAGCCACAGTGCAATTTTACTGAAGCCAGAGAGACCACAATGCAATTCTACAGAAGCCAGTGAAGCCACAGTGCAATTTTACTGAAGCCAGAGAGACCACAGTGCAATTTTACTGTAGCCACAGAGTAATTTTACTGAAGCCAGAGAGACCACAATGCAATTTTACATAAGCCAGTGAAGCCACAGTGCAATTTTACTGAAGCCAGTGAGACTCCAATCTTGTTTCGATTTGGGTTTGAACAAGTGGATCTGTTTTCGAAGAGTTCACATTTCTGGAAAATGGAATTCCTGCGATGCATGAACAGATAGCCCTTGATGAAGATGGGGCTTTCAATGGCAAAATGTGTTCCACCCCTCATTTGGGTGACTTTTGCTCAAAAACCACAAGTTTTGCCCTTTAGGGGACCAACGACCAATGGGGTTGATGCAGCATGTTGCTGAAATGTGATGAATACGACTTTGGAGAGAGGGCAACGGAAAGGCCTAGGCCTATCTCTTATTTTTTATGTCTAATGGCTCAGAAATGCCGATTCTTTCAGTTCCCGGGGATTCGAATGAAATTTGTGAATGAGGTTGGCCTGGGTACCTTCCACAACCAAAAGATAAATGTTTGTTTGTCTTCCCTTTGGGCTATTCAAAGGAGACTGCACTTCACAAAATGATTTCTTTTGAACCTGGAATTTGACCGAATAGCCTGCATAGGTTACAAAATCTGAAATGTCCTCTTTTTGGCTCACCATGTACTAACGTCCCGGTATCCTTTCAACCCAGTAAGAGAGAGATGTTTTCCAGCCACAATTTTGGAGCATACATTATGTGCCAAAACATGTGGCACTGTTTCTTGCAAGTGCTGCCAACACCACAAATTACCATTGACAATTCACATTGCAACAATGCGACAGAATAATATATTTTCCGATTTCCACCTGCTTTGTTCTAATTTCTTTCTGCAAGAAGGCAATATCACACCAACAGTGCTTCAAGCAACACAGACGAAGGATGAAAGTGCAAAAAAAAAGAAAAAGAAAAACTGAAAAGATGCTGGTCCACCCCCCACCCACCCTTTTCCTATCAAACACGCTTCGTTTTTCTGTTTCAGCTGAATGAATATGAGCTGATGATTGCCAGTCAGTTGATTGTCCCACAGAACATTAACGTCAATTGGTCGGACATTGCCGGTCTTGATGACATCATCCAGGAGATTGAGGAGACCATCATCATGCCGATTCAGCAGAGGCATCTTTTGGCCGGATCACAGTTAGCCGCACCTCCAAAAGGTCAGTTCACTGCAGGTTTTTTAACAAAAATTTTTGTTGGAACTTTAGCCTTTTGGAGATAGATGATTCACTCATCAGCATGTAGGTTATTCTCGAAAGTCGGTATTTCGGTCACAGTTCCAAAGACCTGTCTGCCGCCTCATCCCACCCTCAGCCGCCTCCTCTGCCTCAGCCTCCTCCTCCGCCTCAGCCTCCTTCTCCACCTCAGCATGGTCCGGCAAATCGGATGAGGCAGTAGACAGGTCTTTGGAACTGGTATCGGTATATCAAGGGATGATAACCAATTCAGATTTTGTTCATTTTTACAGTGATGAGAAAGACGAAACTTTATTCCAAACTTGGGCAAAGACAAAATCAAAGTCCATCAGCAAGTACCAGGAAAATAGTAAAGAATAAAATTGTCAAAAAATCCTTGGATGCATAAATTCAATTTTTGTGGGAAATCCATGGCATGGTAATCTGGAGATTGCATGCTCACAGAACACAAAAAAAGACTCACTTGATGCAACTCAGGATCTTCGAACCAATTTGAGACGTGACGTTTCTGGAGATTCGCACCCTCATTGACAATTAACTGAGCTTATGGCTGTGTTGCTGACTGCTGCTGCGTTTGGCTGGGAAATTCCTTGGTGATGCCGTTTGCAAAGCAGACCTGTCATGAACACTCTTGTGATCACGCAGATGTGGCAAAGTGAAGGAGCTTGCTCATTGGAGGGGGAACGAAGAACCCTGATTTGGAGTTAGCTTGGCACGTTGACCTGAGTGGCTCAGATGGTACACTTTCGAAGACTGGAAATAAAGCTTGCCTACAGTTTTTTCCACGTCCTTGTATCAGTATGCCACTTTTCCCCGCATGTTTTGCATTTTGGATTTGTGAATAAAAATGAAACAGGACAAATTCAAAATTTCAGCCAAAATTATATCCTAAAATGGGGACCGACTGTCCCATGCACAAATTCAAAATGTCAGCCAAAATTAAAAAATGGGGACCAACTGTCCTATGCATGCTTGCAGCTTGATTGCTTCATTGCCGTGCAAAATTTCATTCCATTTTGTCAAAAAGGTTTTGAGAAAAAACAAAAGATTCAAAAGCATCTGCATTTTCCCCTGCCCCCTTCATATCGACTCAAATGGGCTAAAAACAGATTGGTCGTAATTTCTGCTCCAGTGCCTCCTGTCTTGCCCGTACAAAGTCTTTCTTGGCAGGCGTCTGTCGTATCTGGCCCCATTCTGTGTGACTTGACAACGAAATAGCTATCACAAGTTCTTATAGTGCCGGTGGCTGTGGGGCGGAGGGGGGGGGGGGGTGAATGTCTACCAGAGCAGCCACTTTATTCTCAGCAGCCATCCATACTTGTTTTCCCCGAATTTTTTACTCCAATAGTTTCCAACTGTGACTTCTTCGATCAGTTTTTAGCAGTTTGCGATCGGGGCATTTTCCCCCCGCTTGCAGCTTGGTCACTTTTTTGTTTTTGTTTCAGGTGTCTTGCTCTACGGTCCTCCAGGCTGTGGTAAAACGCTGATCGCCAAGGCAATGGCCAACGAAGCAGGTGCCCATTTCATTAATCTTGACGTTTCGTCTCTCACCGACAAGTGGTACGGGGAGAGCCAGAAATTGGCCGCAGCCGTCTTTAGTTTAGCTTACAAAATTCAGCCGTGCATTATATTTTTGGATGAGATTGGTGAGTTGTGCTGTAGGTAATGCATTAGATGATAGCTCTGTTGAGAAAAAGCATTTTTGAAGTGAAACCGCAACCACCGAAGCATTGTTCTCCATTGTCTCGCGAATTGGACATTCCCGTTGGGAGATTCTGAGGGGAGGGGTCAGGGGGGTAAGATGTCTCACTGAAAGGGTACCTACTATTTCAGCGAAAAAGTTTGTGAAGCATTCCAAGTGCAGGGGCTCTGATGGGCAGTTGCTCCCCAGCACGGGAGTTCTATGGCCAAATATTCCACCAGATATTCCATAACTCCCTGATCTTTGCGGTCTGGGGCTCCCTCGGCCTACCTGTGGACAACAGGGGTCCTCTGGCCTCCTAGCCCTCACGGCGATGGGGTCCGCTGTCCCTCACGGCCCACGGGGAGGGGCTCCCCTGGCCCTCACGGCCCACGGGGAGGGGCTCCCCTGGCCCTCACGGCCCACGGGGAGGGGCTCCCCTGGCCCCTCACGGGGAGGGGCTCCCCTGGCCCCTCACGGGGAGGGGGTCCCTTGGTCTTTGTGGCCAGAGAGGTTCCTGTGGCCTTTACAGCCATGAGGACCTTTGAGGCCAGGGTGACTTGAAGGGGTTTTTCCCTGTTCTGCGGCAAGGGGGTTACCCCCAATCCACCTGTGGGAATGCCTGTTACAAATGGTTCAGGAAACACAGCAGCAACCAAGCTTGGTCTATTTTTCCAGTGTCCAAGATGGGTCTGTGCGGGGGTGGCTTGGATTTCCTAATTAACAGATGCTGGGTAGATACCAAGTTACTTTTGTCGTTACCATCATGCAGATCTGAGGAATGATTGTTGCCGTTCTGTTATTATTTTGGTTTGTTTGTTATTTAGATACTTTAAATCCATGCAGGATTTCTGGTCATTTTGATCCTTTGAAGTGTTGCAGTGTTTCTTCAAGTGAATGTTCTAATAATTAGGTATTGGTCCAAGTGGATGATTGATTGGTTGCGGCTGCAGCAGGGGATGCAATTCGATACCCACTGCAGATTGATGCACGAATAGGTAGGTTGGGAACAACTGGAGCCGAAGGGTTCCTTGGCATCAGAGTTCTCAGATCTGTTGTTGGATTGGTCCCTAAAATATTCTAGCCAAATCAGTAGGTAATTCACAGAAACCTCCCGCTCAAAGTCAGGAGAAAAGAAAAACTCAGAATTATTACCTGTGGCAAAATTTGGGAACATGCATGAATGGAACGGTCACCACATCGATTTCACAACTTCTGCAAACACCTGCCAAGGCTTTGATCTTCGCCTCAAATTGTTTCTTTTCACCAGTTTTATCCGAGACCTGATTTCATGATCTTGGACCTGAGTTTGGTCATAAAATGTGGGATTTTTATTTCAGATTCCCTGCTTCGATCACGTGACTCTCACGATCACGAAGCGACAGCAATGGTCAAAGCACAGTTCATGTCTTTGTGGGATGGACTCGCAACAGCAGACGGAGTCTACATAGTCATTATGGGAGCCACCAATCGGCCGAGGGATGTGGACAAGGCCATCTTGAGACGAATGCCATCAACATTCTCAATTCCGCCACCTGTGAGTTGAGTTTACTTCAAAGCGGAGTGAGCGGGTCTTGATGACTGCTGTAAGAGCATAATTTTCATTTTGCAATTACCGCTGGTTGTCCTTTTCCATTCTCGCTTTGTAATAATAATTATGGACCATTGTTGTTGCAAGGTGAAAATGGAAAAGGATGGATAACCATACTTTTTTCCATTTATACTTTGCAATTCTTGTTATCCTTTTCCATTTTCTGTTTGCATTTGCAATTATGTTTCTCCTTTCCACCCCCCCGTTTTGCAATTGCAATAATTGTAGACCATAATGGTTGCAAAGTGAAAATGGAAAAGGATGGATAACCAAAAAATTGCAAAGTGAAAATGGAAAAGGATGGATAACCAAAAAATTGCAAGGTGAAAATGGAAAAGGATGGATAACCAGACTTTTTTCCATTTATACTTTGCAATTCTTGTTATCCTTTTCCATTTTCTGTTTGCATTTGCAATTATGTTTCTCCTTTCCACCCCCCCGTTTTGCAATTGCAATAATTGTGGACCATAATAATTGCAAAGAGAAAATGGAAAAGGATGGCCAGAACTGCAAGGTGAAAATGGAAAAGGATGGATAACCGTACTTTTTTCCATTCACACTTTGCAATTCTTGTTATCCTTTTCCATTTTCATTTTGCTGTTGCTGCATTTCTCCCTTTCCATTCTCACTTTGCAATGATTGTGAACAATTTTTATTGCAAAGTGAAAATGGAAAGGGATAACCACAATTTGCAAGGTGAAAATGGAAAAGGACAACCATAAATGGAAAAGGATAACCACAATTTGCAAGGTGAAAATGGAAAAGGACAACCATAAATGGAAAAGGATAACCACAATTTGCAAGGTGAAAATGGAAAAGGACAACCATAAATGGAAAAGGATAACCACAATTTGCAAGGTGAAAATGGAAAAGGACAACCATAAATCGAAAAGGATAACCATAATATTATGGTTATCCCTTTCCATTTTCACTGTGCAATAATCATGGTCATCCTTTTCCATTCGCCATAATTTTCCTTTTTCATAACCATGCAAGGGGGTCTTGGGGAAGGAGTCCCCAACAAGCTGGCGAAAATTTGGAATTTTCTGTTTTTTTTTGTGTTGGATGAGAAATTGATTTCTCTCTCTCAGAACACAACCCTTGCCTGTGAATATCCAGAAGTTATCACCTGTTTGAGCAACTGGTTGCTGTTACACCAGAAGCTGGGAAAATTTTAACTTCTTCTCTACGTAGCAAATTGATGTTTCTTGGAAAAGACCTCCAATATTCGAGGTTCTTGTTTTCCAGGGAATTCCCAGTTTTTTAATTCCCTATGCCATAACATGGAAATTTGCTGATCTATGAGTATGTCCCAACGATGCTCAGAATACCGTGTATTGCTTCACTTGACCTGCATTATGGAATATGATTCAATTGTGTGGGATCCTCTTGGAGGGTGTTCAGAGGAAGGCAGCATGGTTTGTGACTGGTAGATATGCACCTCTTGAAAGTGTTTTGGAAATGTTTGCCCAATTGGGCTGGAACTCATGAGCCAGTGGATTTGAATTTGGAGTGGTTGATAAAACACACTGCCAAGTCTGTTTTTTCTATTCTGGAAAGCCCAATGAGGATTCATTTACGACCTTGTTTCACATTGGATCCATATTCAGAGAAGCACCGCCCCTTAAGGGCCAGTTTTCCCCACAAAATTCCTGCAGTGGGCACGCGTGCAACTGCAAAAAATTTGCTTTTGTTTTCACATGAAAAATTAAAGTTTTGAACCTTGTACCAGAACTTAGTCAGATTTCCTGGGCTCTGCTTGTGTTACAACTTACATCCTTCTAAAAATGACTCACATTTATGATGGAAAGCAGATTAGTGGGTGGGCATCATGTTGGTTGAGGCCTTTTTTACGACATCTTGCACATTCGAATGTTTCACCTGAAGTTTTTTCATCTTTTTCTGATCATTGCAGAATGAGCAGCAGAGAGAAGATATTTTGAGGCTGATCTTGTCTACGGAGCCTGTAGCTGAGGGCCTTAATTATGAATCATTGGCAGCCGAGACCGATGGATTCTCTGGCTCTGACTTGAAGGAATTGTGTCGCGCTGCGGCCGTTCGGAGGCTCAACGAGTACGTGCGGACAACATCCGCATCTGAGAGACAGGTGAAGGCTGATCCTTCCGCTTGGATATACCATTCGAAAAGCCCCTCATGGAGCACCATGCTCTCTGGGATGTTTTCAAAAAGAAGCTGGAACAAAAGGAAAGATGACTCAAGGTCAGTGTATTTTCTTTCACTTGTTTTTTTTTCTGTCGAAATGAAAGTCTTGGCACACCACCACTTTTGCCAGCTGGATCTGGTCGGTACTTGTGAACCATCACATCCCCAGTTGCATAGCTACAGTTTCGTTCAGGGGCCCCGGAGCCTCGAGCATTCCCATGGTTCTGTGGGTTATGGGCTTTGGCTGCAGCAGGGCTTCCATGGGATGGAGCCCTGCGGTGGCAGTCCAGGGGACGTTCACTCGAGAAGCTGAAGTCATAACATTTTTTTTGGCCCAAATGACTCATCTCAGCCTCAATTTTGATTCAAGCTTGAATCATTAGCGAGACTTTTGCAAAGTTTATCTTAATTTATTTACTGATTACCGAAATCTTGCGTGGACATTCTTGCCAGGAAGCCAATTATTATGTTCTCCGAATTTCAACAAAAATAACAAAATCATTTCACGAATCATCGAAGTTGGGTACCCACACCCCTCAACTGAAGGTGGGTATACCCCCTCCTAGTACCTGTTGAAGAATGAGAAAAGCGAGTGTTTGGCCACTCCAATGCCACACCCTGCGCAACATCGAGCGAAGATGTTGACACCATGCAAGTGCGAACCTTCAAATCGCTGGCGGCTTACAAATTGGGGATCTTCATGTTCACAGCTTTGAACATCCGGGGAAGCTCCCAGATCTTCCATAATTGGTTTCTAAGGAATGAGAACAATACACGGGCAGGGACAAACTCTAATCTCTTGCTTCCTTCCACGAGGACCAATCTTGCCCTTCGAAGTGGACAGTATTCTGGGGTTTCTCTTTCGAACAGACTACCAGGAGGTGGCGTAAGATGTGCAGAAACACGACGTGTTTTCACAGCACTGGTTTAGTACGTGGTTGGATGGCCAGACTCTTGGAAGTATATGAACTTATTTCAATTTCAGCCCATTTTTATTTTATTTTTGCCGTTTTCTTTTTTTCCTCCCCCCTCTCTTTCAGCTTATAAAATGGCTCTGCCATGTTTTTTTTTTTTTTTTTTTGATTTCTTTGTTTTCTGCTTCGTTTCACCAAAATCAATTGTATCTTCAAATTTCTGTGCATTGTAAAAGGGATGCCACTGCGTAATGTTCCCAGCACTTCAAGACTCTGTTTTTGTTAAATCATTGTTCTAAAATTTCAAAGAAAGGTGAATTTCAATTCAAAATATCAGTTGCTCACTTATCTGCCATTTTATTTTTCAGATCGTGTGAGGCACCAGCTCGGGACGAATTCCTGGATGCACTGCGTCCAATTGAGCAGTCCGATTTCACGTCGGCAATCGTCAAGATGAAGAAGTCCAAGCACCAATGCGGATCTCTCCTGCCAAGCACGACCAACAGGCTCGACCTTGATTAGGTTCTTTTTGCTGTTTCCGGGTGGGTAGTTGCTCTGACATCAACTTTGTCTCGTTTGATAAGTTCCGTTATTTTTCGGCCACATCATCATGCAAGTTTTAATTTTGGCTCCGTTCAATGAGTTGGCCATCACTGCTTGCTGGAAGGGGTCAAGAAGAGAGACATTTCTTGGAGTCTCTCTCTTGATTCTGGCCTCTCAGCGATGGAAATTCGGAGCTGAGGTTTCTCGCTGATATGTCGTCTATTCTTTTTGTGGTATTTTGTCCTGTTTTTAGGGGGGAGGGGGGGGTAAAAAATATGAAAAAGAATGTTGTTTGCAGAGGACAGCCATTTTAAGTTGAATTATCCTGAAGAAACATTGCAAATTATCTTGAAGAAACCTTGCCTTCAAAAACGTGGGAGTAGCTTTTTGCTAGTCAGCAGTCTGGCATTCCTCAATATCAGAGGACATTTTGATCGGATCGTAAACACATTTGGCAACTCCTTCATACTTCTTTCTACAACTGAAAAATGCTACCCTTGGCAAAATGGTTCCATGAAGTGTGCCAAAGAACATTTATCCCCGTCTAACTAAAACCAGATGAACTCCATCATAGAAAAAGAAAACTCACTTAACGATTTTGTTCTCCATTTGAAGACAGCGGAGCTGATGTTTCGGAGTCATCCTGCTCTCCGTTGACAAAGCCAGCTGCGTCAACGGAGAGCAGAATGCCTTCGAAACGTCAGCTCCACTGTTGAAAAATGGAGAACAAATCGTCAAGTGAGTTTCCTTCTGCCTCAAGTTCTCCAAGTTTCCACCCTGCTTGTGGCAATTTCTTGAACTCCCCCATGGGCCATCACGACAAGTGAAAGATCTTGCAGTTAGGTTTTCGTTGGAAAGTTTCAATCCACTCTTAGCCTTGGAGTGCCGATCATTCAGAAAAAATGCTTCTGGGTCTGGAACGAACACTCTCGGTTGTTGTCAGCTTGTGCTTTAAGGTGGGGGGGGGCGGGGGGTCAAAACACCAACTTCGATGTTTATGGACCGATTTGGTTCAAATTTGACACACAGTTGGGCATCATGGCCGGCAGTTTATTCACAAAATTTTGGTACCCTACCCCAAGTGGTTCCCAAGTTATTCACAAATAACTGTCAACATAGTGCAAAACTTTTCGCGCATGCTGTGGGAAAATCGCAAGACATCTTGTGATCTGGTTTTCACCAAAGTTGCCCGAAAAGATTTACTTTTTGACTGATGAAGCCAGTTTTTCAACATTTGTCTTGAAAAGTGGATAAAAACACTCGGAAACAGCAGTTATGTAACTAGCGAGCATGTAAAATGAGAAGCACATGCAACAAGTTAGATTTTGAGTAAAAAATGCATTTCTGACTTCATCAGTAAAAAAAACACTTTTTTCATCAAGTGTGCCAAATTTTACCTCTCAAGCACTTCTGGTCGCTGAGAAAAAGCAAGCGGAAGTTCAAAAATACCTGGAAAAACGAAAGAGGTTAAAACACGCCTTGAATTTAGTGGATTTTTCAAAGTAAATGAGAAATATACTGTCGCGCGAATAAAGTGTTACGTGGGAATCGCGATAGCTCTTCAACCAATAAAGCTACAGCAATGGTAATTATATCATTGGAATCAGTATGAAACGGACCATTTGGTGGCGCCAATGTGAACAAAGACCAAAAATTTAGTTTTTTCACATTTTCTGACCCCCTGCCCTCCCTTAAAGTGAATTCTGTGCCCTGATTCAACTACCGGGTACATCTTTTACCCATTTTCAATGCACCCCAGTTTAAAATGTAATGTCCTGGCATTCTCGAAATTCCATTAGACCCAGTGGTATCCATCTGTTCTTACTATTTTTCATTACATATTTACATATGTCATTTTTTTGTTGTCCTCCATCCCTTACTATTTAGAGCGTGGCTGGAGCAAGATCATCGTGTATTTGCATGTGTTCAAACCATTTTGTTGCATTTTATAAATGGAAATTATGAATCTGTTTCTTTTTCCTGAATAATAATAATATAAAGAGGTACTCCAATTATGAAAAGTTTTTGGAATGTTTTGGCATTTTTTTTTGAAAAATTCCCAAACGCGGACTTCCATTTCAACTGTGCAAAAATAACTCCCAAATTGCGGGTGGGTTTTATCCCCCCACACTCCCTGGGTTTTATCCCCCTGCAACTCCCAAATTGCTGTTTTTGCCCATCGAAGGGGTGATTTTGGGGGGTTTTTAAAAATTCGGGGTTTTAAAATTTTTTCACAAATTTTAACCTTCACCTGCCTTTAATATTCACTTGTAAACGTTTCTTGTCGTCGGTAGAAATTTCAGTTCACTTTTTTTTTATATTCACCACGCTCAGAGCATGCAGAAGTGATCAGAGGGCTGTTTAGCTCCTAAAACCTTCAAAGGTCAACCACTTTTTGTTTGAATTTTATGTGAAAGAAAGAAAGCTCAAAGACGTATTTACAAAATTTAATGTCAATTTTTCCAATTACCTACTATAAATGTTTTGATAACTTCTGATATATGACGGTTGTTCAAGTCCCACCTGGCTTTGGCAAGTAATCGATGGATTTTTGGGCTGAAATTTGGTGGACCGTCTAGACCTTCTCCAATACGCTTCCTCCCAAATCGGCACCTTTCTGCCATCTTTGGAGCAGTTTCACCAGTTCGTTTTGGAAGAAGCCCTCATGAGGCATCGAAAAACCGCTGGGCCACTGCCGCTTTCAGCTCCATGGCATTTTGAAGGTGCCCCAATGGTTTTCTTTAGCCAAGGTTGGAAAAGGAAGGTAATCTACTGGTGCCAGTGCACGAAAAAAGGATGATTGGCAATATTTTGATGCTGAGGTCAAGACATGCTTCAACCCCAACCTTGTTTTTCAAGGCAAGAGTCCCATTTTTCCGGACAAGGGTGTCTTTTGGGGCCTTCCTTGACTTTGCCTAGAACCCACTGAAAGACCGATTTCAAAGTGTGCAAAAAAGGAAAAGGTTCGGACTTGTGCAACAGGCCAAAGCCAGGTGGGACTTGAACAGCCCACGTATATTTCAAACAATCTTTCATCCCCAAATAGGCCTACATGAGTACATGCTCAAAACATGCAAGTCATGTAAACATGTAATTATTGAACAACTCTCCTATGACTACATTGCAAATCTGCATTTTTTACAATATCCTCCAAACTATTTTTTTTGCAAATGAATCGCTCGGTTTCAAAAGGTAACTAGTCCAATTTTTGGCGGTTTTGAGTTTGAGGTGTCAACATGTTTCCCAATTCGAGGCCGACCATTCAGTGTCAAAAGGTTTTGAATACCTTGTCTGTAAGCCGTGAAATTTTGGGGGAAAGGTTCATTCGGAATCAAAAGGTAACTTGTCCCATGTAAACAGGTAGCTTCTCTGGGACAAATTACCTTTTGATTCCGAATTCCTACAAATTAAAGGATGGCCTTTTTACTGTCTGTTGGACGTTCATTTCTTGTTTTGAAGTAAAAATCAAGGCACCGTATCTTATTGTTTCACACTCAGAGAAAGGCAAAGTGACAACCTTAATGTCTTACCACGATAGACGTGCGGTTGTGTTTTAATTTCTCGTATCAGCAGGCAAAAACTGGCTTCGCAGTTTGTTTTCAGAGATTGCCAGTCTTTTTGAAAATGTATTTGGCGGTGAATGGCGACAGTTTGCATAACTAGAAAAGTACTGAAGTTCAACTGTTTTTTCATCAGCTTCTGGATGTCATTTTCAGGTTATTTTCACACCTCCAGAGTTGTTTTCCTTGGAATTGCAATTTGCTGTGGCAATTCGGTTTCAAAAGGTAATTAGTTCACGACCTTTATCCCTTTCCTGTACTTCACCCAAGGGACTCACTGGCTTCATATTTGACAAAAAGCCATAACAAATGGCCACGCACGCCTGCCCAAAAGCCGACGAAATTGTTGAAAACTGTTTTTTTTACGTTTTTCTCGAAAACATGTTTTGTGGACTAGTTACGTTTTGAAAACGATCGATTCAAATATCCTCCAGTGGTGAAGGAACTGAACAAATGCCCCCTGATGTGTGCATTCTGTCACTTCCTTCTCACCAAAATCTTTGTTCACAGCCATTTCATTCATATACCAAGGCCATCAGTCCAACGAGAGGCACGCCAGGTGGAGTCGGGTTTGCATGGCAAGCGGTGAACACTTGTGCTCTGCTGATCTCGCTGCCTGCAATACATGTTATTTGAATATGCGGCGTTCTGTAAGAGCGCCGGCATCAGAAGTGGAGAGCGGCTGAACTAAAGCCCTGCACTCTGAGAACGAATGGCCACACTCCCTCCGGCTGAAGATGCCTCCCAAATGCGGTTACTGGCATGCCTCACGTTGGAGTGATGCCTTGCATATAAGAATAGAATGATGCAGAAGTCAAACATGAATTGGTGTTTGGGAGCAGACGAAGATTTACATCACAGCCAGCCTTGCAGTGTCTGCACCAATAGGCAATGAACAACATGAGACAACAGGTTTTGTCAGAGATCAGGACTTTTGGATAAAAAATACAGGGTAGCCCAAAAGTCTTTGGCCATGGGAAAATGTAATTTTGCTGTTTTTATCAAACTTTGCGATATAAAACTTTTTCTTGCTCTAACCACGGTTGTCAAGACTTGGATCGGAACAACATGTGCCTATTCAGGGATGCCCAAAGTATTTGACCATATCAAAAAATAAAATTAGCCGTTTTTAAATATTTCGTGATTTGTGACTTTTTCTAGCTCCCACCATGGATGACACAACTTTATTCGGTGCTAAAATTTCCGATTAAAGCCTTAGCTTCCGATGTTAGAGCTAGAAAAAGTTTCAGATCACAAAATATGACAAAACAGCAAATTTGTGTTTTTCCTTTGGCCAAAGACTTTTGGGCTGCCCAAGTGTCCCCAAGATTTTGATATTGAAATTCCCGGTTTTCCAGGTCCAAAACCAAATTTTCCATGTCTAAGTAAATAAGGGGTCCCGAGGGCTACTGTCAAAGTGCTGTGAAGTCATGTATGAAGAAAAAGAATTCAAGTGTTTCTGGAGACTTGAATAGATATTTGTATAATGCAAGAGAAAAAAGGAAATTTGGATGAGATATTTTGTTTTCCCTGTGTTCTGTTGTTTTTCGCGTGAACTCCCTGTGTTTTCCAGAGTGTTCAGATTTCCCCGTGTTTTCCATGTACGGAGACACCCTGTTAATGATCATTTTGGAGTTTACCCCGAAGAGAAAGTAAGCAAAAACAAAGCACAAACATGCATCTACAAAAACATATATTTTTTATTAGAATTAAGTTTGAAAATGTTCTGAAATTTCTTAAAAATTAGCAATCGAAAGGAGAAACCAAGAGAAATTCGACACCAATCAACTAAAACAAAACAGTTCATCGATCTCGAAGAAATCCCAGCTCAGTTTTCTTGTCTTCGGATCAAGTACTGTTCCAGTTTTTGTTCAAAACTTCTTCGTCTTTCTCACATATTCTACTTTCTCACATATTCTAGGAGCAATAGCAGAGTGTTTTACCAGGCCTGATTCCTCGCACACAAAAATGTCCTGTAACTTGAGCCACATGTGGGATCCGTGGGACGTGATGCAGGCTTTCAAACTGTGCTTGACGAGTCCCTGCAAAAATTAAGTTTGCTTTGCCATGCAGCCCAGTCTCATCAGGTTTGGGCTATCTACCTCACACCCTCATTTTCTTTCACCAGTGGTGGGCTGTTTGTAAGCCTGCATCACGTCCCCACCGAAATATCCTGTAGCAAACCGATGAAAAGGCGATGGCCCATCACATACCACAATAAATTGTGAACAATATGTATCAAATAGGCAGATAACCGTGAGGAAAACAAAGTTGAAAACGGCGATGTTAGCCCCTGCCGAAGTGAGGCTTTATCAAGCAAAATTCAAAACAGATCACTGGGCCTTTTCTCTGCAGCTCCCAGACTGAATAGTGAAGATGAACGAACGGTTAGCGACCTATTTGATACGTACGAATACCCCATTAATGCAACCCGAACAAATCTCTCATTGTCTGGCCAGATTTATAAAAAAAAAAAAATCATTGTCTGGCCAGATTTATAAAAAAAAAAAAAAGAAGTAAAGTGAAGAAGAAAGAGTGAATTCCAAAGAATGCACTCCGCTAGATAGATGCAAACAAAACCGATAGATCAGTCACTTAAGAGAACCTCTCTCGGTGCAACAAAGTTTTTTAATGGATGCCTGTTGCAAAATTTTCTCTCTTGCTGCAAATGAAGAAATTTGAAAGAAGTCTCGCAACGGAACTTTCATAACTCTGCTGAGTGTATTGATAAAGGGCTCTAGAACTTTACGAGTTTAAAAACGCACCATATTACACTCTACTCCCAAGGGAGGGAGGGAAGACACACTCGGGATAGGGTACCACAAACAGCTCGTTGGTAAATCTAATCGATTGAATGGTGCCGAGTGGGACCACCTGGTTGACCTGGTGACTCGCCGTTCACATGCGCTTGAATCGATTGCCAGGTCAGGGTCACCCGTGGCTTGCCTTTCCTTGCAAAGAAGGAATCATTCCGAACTCCCGTCGAGGTTATTCCACTTTGCCTGAAGATACTTTTCACCTTGGAAAGTTTCCATTCCTCGTTGGAAGCCACATGGAAGGCCATAAATGTGATTTTTTATGCTCCCTCATCGCACATTTTTTATTTCCAATCCACTTCCGCAAGCACGTCTGATTGCTTGTTGGGAATTCCAGCCAATTTCAACATTTTATTTTCGAAACCTAAACTAACCGAACCTAACCTGGCCTGTCCTAACCCCATTGCGATCTAAGAAAGAGTTGGGAAGCAGCGGAAAACATGCCAAATGGCAAAAGGCGGTGGCAAGGCAAAAATGCAAAAATTGATGACGTCACAATTTCAGACGACGGGATTGGCTGTTGCGATGCTACTGTCTGTGGAAGCGGATTGGAAAAAAAATTATGCTCCCCCATCTGGCTTTGCAAACGGTTGTTAAGCCAGACTCTTAATCCCGATATGGCCATCTTGAATCATGCAGGGTTGTGCGCAACTGAATACCAAGAGAAGGGGTCTGTTTACCTTTTTCACGCCGGAGTAAATGCACTTTTGAACCCCAACTGTGCAAAATGTCTAAAAACTTTGAAGTCTGGAGTCCGTTAAAACATGTACAGGATAAGTCAAAAGGAACAGGTCATTGAAAATGTATCGGAACAAAATGTCTCTTCATACATCTACATGCACATGCTGTTACACTAATATTTGTACACAACTTTACAAATTAATAAACGAATTACAAACAGATGCAAAAGATCGATCAAGTTGTTGTCTAATGGATATTACGAGAAACATAAAAAGATGACTGGCCATGTCGGCCCATCCAGGAATCTCTCTCTGGATTCCAGTCATTAGCACAACCGATGCTTGCATAACAGCTGCCGCACTGACCACACTCACTTCCGGCAATGCAGTGCTCTGACATGACTATTCCAATGCAATGGAATGGCGAAGAATGGTGCGACATTTGTAGAAGCTTAGGTGCAAAGGGCATCCTTTCAACATTTCGTGAACCAACAAGCAAAGGTGAAACGAGTTTGCAGGGTAGATACAGGTGTCATAGCAATGAATGGGCCGATTTTTTAAACGAAGCCCATCTTTTTAGCTGCGGATTCTTTCTTTTTTAAATGCATTTTGTACACAAAAGAAAAAGAATTCGCGGCCTAAAAGATGAGCTTCGTTTAAAAAATCGGCCCAATGAATCATAGGGTTGCTGTGAACAGACACAATGCAGTGGACAGATGCTCAAGAAAAACTCATTGGCCAAAATGACAAGAAAAAGGTTCACGTTGAGACCACTCTCACCAGGCAAGG